>LKUV01000157.1:0-124982 GCA_001414455.1 Hymenoscyphus fructigenus
ACACTAAAACGCGACACTCCCCTTAAAATATAAAATGCCACCACTAAATTAAGCCTAACTCTCTAGTAAAGAGGGTTGTATATCGTGTTTTAATATATTCAAAGTTGTGATATTATTATGCTCGAGTGATCGGCTCACCCGGGTGATCGGCTCACCTGGGAAATACGTTATATTTCTTTAGGTTTTATTTCTTGAGATGTGCGGTTAACTAACTTTTTTTTAAATAGTTTATTTTAAACTTATATATTAAAAGAGTATATTAAGAGCATTAGAATACACTAGTTTAAGCTATTATAGCTATTAAATTAAGGGTGTGGTTAATGTATTTGGTCGTGGTGTTGTTGAAGTTCAACATCTCGCACGGCCCACTTTCATCACCCTCACCCGGATAACATTACTTGAGCTCAATTTAAGAGCTATTTATATAATTCTTTTTTTAAAATACTCTATTAAGCTAGGGCTATAGCCCTCGCTATTAAGCTGCATAAATTTAGGGCTGGTTGTTGTGCTATATAGTTGCAAGAATTGCGGCTGGAAATAAAGTGGGGTGGAGATCCGGGGTAAAAAGCTTAAATTTAACATGCTTCGCAATAAAAATACTACACCATATATTACGATATACGCTTTAATCTCTAGGCATGCCAACCGTATACTAATAATACAGTGTTTCAGTGCAAAATCTACTTAGTGGGCGCCAATAGTGTATAAATTAATTATTGTAACCCCACTTTATTGCCATACCATTGGTACGTGCACACTACTGACAACGCTGGTGATAAATTCAGAAGATGCCAGTGAAAATAGGTTGAATGCCGCTATATTTCAGCTGGGGGTTTCTAAAAGACTGTGACAGAACCAGTGGATATGACTGGCGCGGTAGCGTAAGGGCCTGCTTGTTAAATAGCTTTGTTTCTTTCTAACTTTTTTCTCTTCCTAGTTAATTTATTTCATTAATCCGTACTGTTCTCGACCTATATTCTCACTGTGACAGTGATTTCAAAAGCCCCGCTAAAAAGTTATATGAGAACATAAATAATATACTTTAAGGAGAGTATAGTTGGATATAATCAATTAACTGTGAAACTAGAAAGAGTTTCAAAAGTATTGTAGTCAGTACAGTCGGTGCCGCAAAGTCTGAGCCATTTTAAGCGAGCGGCCCAAACTCGCGGTAAAAGACGCGACGCGCCGACCCACCCTCCTTCTTTCCAAGACACACATCTTTCTCAAAATCCCTCCAATTTGTACGCCGTTAGCGGAAATATCGAAGGCAAGGGCTTTTAATTGCGAATTGAGCCCCTATCAGCGTGGCCAGGTCGTTGGCATGACCATGAAGGGCGCCAAATCAAAGGAGTGCGAAGAGGTCCTTGGTATCACCTGCGGGGCAGTACGAAGCACCTTAGAACTCGCTGACCTACGCTTCGAGGGAGAGACGTAACAACGAACCGGTCGGTCGAGAGAGTATACAGAAGCAGATGTTCGAAACGTACTCCGCTATGTTCGCAAAAACCCAAAGGACACTTACGCAGACGTAATTCGAGCCTGCGCCCTTATATTTCAGCGGACTACCCTCAAGAAGATCCTCAAGGCTCATGGCATATCTAATTAGCGTGCCCGCCGCTGCCTACTACTCACAGAAAAGAACGCTGCCAAACGTCCTGCTTGGTGCCTAAGGAACAGGGGGATAAACGTCGAGGAATGGGCCATGCACATGTGGAGTGATGAGTGTTCTGTAGAGCGGGGTCAGGGTAAAAGGGATGAATGGGTCTTTCGAACAGCCAACTAATTGTGGGAGAAGGAGATGGTTTAGGCTTACGATTGTAAGAAGAATATGAAGGTTATGGTCTGGGGATGCTTTTGGGACCTTGGGAGGACCAGTCTCTATATTATAGACCGCGATTTTGAGTCCAAGAAGCATGGGTACTCGGCAGAGAGCTACCTCGAGGTCCTAGATGCAGAAGTGGCACCTACTTGTGCCTCCCTTGACCCAGGGTATCTCTTTATGCAAGATAATGCCTCTATTCACACTGCTCGCAAAGTTAGAGTATAATTCGCCGAGCATGGGATCGAATTGGTACTTGATTGGCCTCCCTACTCCCCCAATTTAAAACAAGAGTCTTTGAGATGTTCCCTGAAATAGCTGCCGACAAATCACAGAGTGAGGATTCAAGGCAAAGGCTTGAAAGTGCTCTACAAGCAGCGTGGGACACTTTGGGTAAGGAGAGCTTCGATGTTTTAGACCAGAGTATGCCTGATAGAATCGAGGCCTGTATCGTAGCGGACGGCTGGCACACTAAATATTAATATTTTGTACTTCTTTTTGTTACTCCCTAATAGCATATATTAGAGCCCATGAGCTAATGAACAAATCCGCCTAATTTCTATATAAATCGCACTTAAATTAGTGGTGATGCACAATTTTTTGTGGGGGTGGTGGTGATGAGGGAGGGGTCGCCTCGCTTAAATGGCTCAGACTTTGTGACTAGTCAGCGCAAAATAAAATAAAATTTCGCGACCCTTGGCTGAAAGATGATGTATTTAAATTAAGTACTTGGTACTCAAGTGAAGACCATGAGAGAAGTGTTTCGAGTTTATTTGGATGATTCTTGGGGATAGAAGAAAGGAGGTCCGGAAAGGTTGTTAAGGATGTTGGAGAGATTTTCGTAACCAAAAGTTTTAGATAAGGTCTTTCTCCTTTCTTTCCTGGTCTTTATTTCTGAGATCTAAGTTGGGGAGGAGCTGTTGTTCTTGCTGCCGAAATAAGTTATACTGTCGAAAAATGATGCAACATGCTTATCTGTTCTGCGTTGTGATTTCGTAACTTGTTTCCCCTTCCGTTTTTTGTTTAATTATTATCCTGTTACTCAATATATCTCAAAATATCCCCCTCCGAGTCATACCTGTCCTTTCGTGGAAAATCAGGCGTGTGTAACGCTCTTTCTTGTTGTGGAGATCTAGGTTAGCGGAATCAATTGAAAATTTTTAATCTCTCCCCCCCCCCTTTTTATGATTTGCGTTTTAAGCTGTTGAGAATTGACGTTTGAGCCCTGCTGGCGCAGGTTTCATCATTTGTAAAATGAAGGAAGTAAAGATTGGCATTTAGAGGTGTAGATGATAATTTTGTGATTGAAAGTTTTCAGTAATGTCTTTTTCTAGCTTCTCTTGAGGTTTTAGTGGAAAAGGAGTTGGAGAAGCAGCTTCACAAGGCTACTGGGAGGCAACAGCCAAGAAGATTTTGTATATGATTGTGTCGCGAAAGACCCAAACGATAACCAGGCCAAGCCCTCCAAATACCATGCGGGGCAGCTGAAACTAAGCCGCGGATTTAGCGGGAAGAGCCGAGGATACAGGGGAGAGTGGAGAGTAGTTGTTTTTGTTGTCGAAATTAATAGCGCTGTCGAAAGTTGCTAGGCAATTTCTCGCTCTTGTGTTATCCTGTATGATTTGCTCTTCTCCGTGTATTCTTGTGTCTGCTTCTTTATGTTATCATACAACTAAAGATATAGCAAATATCATCCGGCTCGTAGTAACCTCTTCTCCTCTTGTTTTTGGATTGTAGTAGGTGTACCTCGCTCTGTGGTTCTCTTTGCAGTTTTCGGGGTTATAAGGTATGGATTCGGTAGATTGGCCGGCAATCCGGGTTTTGAGACTTCTAGCTCTGTGAACGTTGAAGGTTTATAAATTAGTTCGTGAGATATGGAGGGGGGGTTACTGGGCTTTTTTTCGTTCTCCGTTCACTTATTGGTGTAATTGCTGTCGAAAGAGTTGCTTTTGCCAAATGATTTTGGACGTTCGAGAAGGAAATTGGCTTTGGCTGACATTGAGGGGCAGTATTTCTTCATGGCTTGATTATTTGGGGTGTCTCAATTCAAGGGGTTCGAGAATCTTCCAAATCGCACGAGCACTACAGACCGTCTTTGACCGCCTCCTGCATCTTGTTGAAGAACAAGAACATTAAACTAGACTGGTTATTATATGTGAGAGATGTGAGGTATAGACTTACTATGAGACAATTTTGAGGCATGATGCTCTCTGGTCTTCACAATGCAGGTTTTGAGGAAAGATGAGTATTTAGTCATATACTTGACGCTCTTGTACATTCAGGGATGACACGATGGCGAATTGTATGAGTCACTGTCTCTGGGTGGTCTGTTGGGATACCGAAGATATCCAGCGGAGTCTCTAGAGTCCAGATGGTGAGGTTTATCTACTTCTTTCTTCGCTTGATAGCTTCCACTGAAATTGTCCAGCGATTTTGTAACACTACTGGTCTACTGTCGAATGAAATACTACTCTCAAAAAGTATTGCTAATCTAAGTTGATCTAGTATCAATTAGGTGGAAGTGTAAGATATCTAAATGTCCTCTATTTTCTTTTCTAATTTTGATTTCGAGGTACGTTTGTCGGAACTCCTCGAGTTTTGACCAGGATCGCCCAAAAACCATAGCATCATTTTCAGACCCAGAAACTACTCAATATAGTTGAAGAACGCAAGTTCAACTACTTTTATATGAAACGTGACGTGCTATGAAAAAACTTTCAGTTGGCGAGACCCGGAAATTACAACAAAAAGACCTCTAAAAAAGGTAAATTTATAGTCCTGGTTTGAATTTGAATCAGAGAGGCCGATTGAATTCTACCGAAAAAATATTCTCCCTGGCAGAAGTGTACTCCCACGTTGGTTGAAGTTTCCGTATACTGCTAAAGTGGTTACACTTTTTATTTATATTGTGAGGCGGTTTAAGGAGCTCTACTACGGCATCCTATATGTACTAAAAATCGGAAACGACTAAATCTCAAATCGCAAATTATAAAAGTTAAGTATTTATAGCTAGAGGAGAACTCGACAATTACCTAAGCAATGATCTGTTGCTGTCGCTCTCTATTTACTCTCTTATTCTTCTATTACTTAGCTAAAAATGGGGTAGGAGAACATTTTTTCCCTTCTTCTTCTGTATATTATGCGTATGTGAGAGGGTGTAGGAGGGGGTGAGGAGGTGAGGAGGTGAGGTGAGTAAATATTTCGGGGGAAGGCTTTTCCTAGCGTGGGTAAGGGAGTTTAAGTAAAAATTTCCCTCTCCCTTCTCCCTTCTCCCCCTCTCTCTTTTCCTCTTTTCCTCCCTACCTCTTTCTCTCTTATTTTTCTAGAAGCACTAGTAAGGAAGCGATATTAGTGTGATAAAATGCTTTTATTGTGCCTCAAACTCCTTAAAAAGAGGAAGAGGGAGGTTGTATTTATATACATAAAGCTGTGATTCTAGAATATTCTAGGTCACGTGCACCGATTATACTGATTCTAAGCGATTCTACGCCACAATTAGTAACAACGCGGGTATGCTAGTGATACTATGTTGAAATTGACTCTTTTGAAAAGTTAGTTAGGCATGTGATGCTTGCTATTCTTACTCTTTGATTAGCCTGTTAGTTACTATTATAGGCGCTTGATATAGATGGCTTTCTAGTTATGGGATAGTATCTGCGCACGCGTGTATGTATATAAGAAAGAGAGAAAGATAGAGTAACCTGCCTTATAAGAAGTGACATTTTGCGATTTGCGATTTAGTCGTTTCCGACTTTTGGTACATATGAGATGCCCTATCCACTATCTCAGGGAACAACTCCCTGCCGCCACAGAATGCGCCGTCGCCGCTGAAGTCCATGGCAAAATCTTCACATGAAACGACTCGGTCATCTCCCTTTCGATTCATTTCGGCTTCCCGTTAACTTGAACGTGGTATCCTCAAGTTGTACAGATATTTTGTCTTACTAGTATATTTACTTCCAAAAGAAAGGTCGTTGGCAAAATCCTTTGCGGGTCCAAACTTTATCAAGTCTAGTTCTAGTTCTGGTTGAAGAGTAGACTTCCTTTGTATTCTTTCGTTTGTTGAGGTTCTATTCAAAAGACTCTTCCTCAGCTTCTCATGTCTCATTAAAAGCACACAAACAAATTTTGCGCGTGTAGTGTGGAATAAAGGTATCCCATCCAGCACTCAGAGAACATTTAAAATCGTGCACTGAAAGTGGGTACAAAAAGAGTGGAATTTGAGTGCGCGTTTTTAAATGTCCTCTGAGTGCTGGATGGGATAACTGAATTTGTATGATGCTTTGAGGGAGTATTTTCCAGGGGATGGTTATTGGAAAAGCTTGACCCGGTGGATGTTCTTTTGTTTCTAGACTCTACGAAAATTTATTTCAACTCTGTATTGAGGCTTGTTTTACTTCTATTCTAAATTCCAATACTTGCACGTTATAGCTGGCATTTTCTTTTGTTGCACATCGCAGTTTAGAATACTAATTGAATACCAATTGAAATTTGAATGGCAATTGTTTCTCAAGACGATCCTGTACTTCATGGGTGTAGACATCATGATTTGTGATTTCGCGGGGCTACATGCCCCCCTAGGAGGATTCTATTTGATAACTCCATGAAAGGCGTCACTAATCGGATGTAAATACATCCGAGAGAATATTCATTTCCGAGACCTAGGAATATTTCCGAGGCAAGTAAATATGCCCGAATATATATTTCTGAAACATTTGCGAAACATTTGCGATATATATAAACATCTCCGACTTTTAATATTTCCGAAATTAATTATTTCTGAAACTAGGAACGACGGAATACAGTACCTCCGACCACAAATACCTCCGACCACAAATACCTCCGACCACAAATATCCCCAAGCCAAATATCTCCGAGGACGGATACTTCCGAGACTGATGTTTCCGAGACCTACTCCGAACCAAATATCTCCGAGTATATTTCCGATTATACTTCTAAGTATTTCCGAAGATGGGTGGCAAGGTAAGAGATCACTTGTTTGGATAGCCCGCGTTCTCGTTAATTGAATAGATTCCTACTGGTAACTAGTATTGTTTGAGAATACTTGGGATAATCGAGAGATTCTAACCCTTGTTAGATACTGATTTTAATTATCCCGGGCGATCTCTTACCGTTGTGAATGTGGTAGTTTTTAAGTCAAACCTTCACTTGGAGAGATTTCCACTAATTGGGTGCAAAGAAAAGAGGAGATTAACCTCGAGAGTGTGATTTAGAAACATGTACAAGAATGGTAGGTTGGAGTTGGGATTTTCCGATCATTTGAAAAGTATGTTTGATATTGGTGTTATTGCGATATCTGATATTCCCATTTCCAAACCCCAGACCAACCTATCACTTCCTCGAATCACAATCACCACCATTCAGATATCAAACGTACTTTTGCCACAACCCATTCTAAACGCCTCTAACTCCAAAAGCCCCATATAGACTTTTGATACCCCCAAAACACCTTCAGACCACAAGTCCAACCTGGAACTGCTCTCCATTAATAACCGCAACCTCGATCACTTTCGTTCCATTCGCATCAGCAATAACCCATCTATCCCCTCCACCCGCTCCAACTTTAGCACCAAGACTAATGTTGCCGCTAGCACCCTTCCACTCCAGCGTTCCAAAATTCCCGAACTCCTCCCCGGTACTCACGGCTTCCTCCACAATCCAGTATCCAGTTGCTCCAGTCGTAAAGGCTAAAGAGCTTCTCTTAACCGGAGGAATGCACGGTCTGTTTCGACAAGGATTTGCCGTTCTATTGATTTCTTTTGAGAAGTTCTTTCCAGTTGAGATGTTCTCGAAATTGATGGCGTTGGGGCTAATGGAGAGATGGAGGGTGTCATTTAGGTTGAATTCAAATTCCGAGAGGGTGAGTTGTTGAGATGGGGATTGGGATGAGAGATTGTAATATGCGAAGTGAGAAGTTGTGAATATGCCGGCTTTCTTTTGGGACATAAGGGATATTCCTGCTTGGAGTTGGGGGAGGTTATCTTTTATGCTTGTCAGGTTCGAATCTCAATAGGGGTGATTTCCTGGGTAAAAGTGGTAAAGTTATAGAGATAAATAAAGTGGGGAGGAGGGGGGAGGAAGGTACCATTATCACCTAATCCAATAAAAATAGACACAAGATTATATCCATCCGGTGCACTCTCAGATAACGTCAAAGAATCAGGAAGCCTAAAGGTACCCTCGATACTTGTAAGTCCCCGACCAGCAGGTTGTTCAACCACCATACCAGCCCATTTCTCATTTACAACCTCCGCCGATGCATCTCGAGAGGTGATGGCCGTGGGGGAGTTTCTTGGCTTGGTGAGAGATACGACGACTGCTACACCGAAGACGAGGATGGATAGGAACTTCATGATTGCTGTAGCTCAATTGAAGATTTTGAGTTGTGGAAAGGTTGGTGGTTGTTTGTGTTGAAGATAGATGCCAAGTAATTTATCTGCGACAGAGTTTTTAAGCAAACTTCAGAATCAAGTTTTAGAGAGATGAGGGGAAGGCTTGGGATTCACCTTTGCTGGGAGAACTGTTCTGGTCTTTCTCGTCTTATCGTGATTCAATTCGACATTCACTAGTCGAACGTTCGGACGAGGGTAAGGTATCATGACATATCATGTCCTCTTCCGCGTAAAATTGCTCAATCAATGATACTGTACCAAGATCTTCAAGAACTGAAACCACTGGTCTAAAGGGATTTCAAAGAATTAGAAGTTACAAACCTTAAAGGTCCAAACCATCTTACGAAACTGATACATTTATCATAGACCTTCTAGACTATCTCAATTGCGTTGAGCATCAAATGAAAAATCGAGTCGCGCCCGCCGATTTCGGATGGTACACGACAGGGCTAAGTGTAAAACTTTTTTTCATTATCAAATAAGTATAAATATTCTAATAATAATATAAGGGCATTTCAACGCCGTCGTAAAATCTTCATTACACATCTCGAGTACCACATCATTCTCATCTAGGTGGTCCTTCTCTTTTGACTTCCTCGAAACCAGACTTGTTTACACAAGCAACTCTTATGCCTCACTTCTCAAGCTCTTCATACTCCTTCCATCCAAAGTAGGGCTTGTGATTGAAACGGCGGATGCTTGATTTCCCATTCTTTCATGCCTAACATCTCCTTCCTCCAGACTTGCAGAACTGACGGTAACTTCTCCTGTTACACCAATCTGTCCCATGCTGTATAAGTGTTCTCCATTTCCCCCGTCAGGGCTTCGTACTCTCAAAGCGACCCGGCTCTCATTCCTACTATGGACATCCGTCCCCGCACTGATCGAAGTGGTCGTTCCCATCCTTGACCCAGTAACCTGCTTTCCCATAAAGTTGAAAGTATCGAGTCCCGTTCCTTCACCCGGTGGCACCTCTGCAAAAACGATATCCGCGCGTGTAGAAGCATAAAGTAGGACATCGAGCCAACCGTTACAGGCAATCATTGTCCCTGCCATGCAAAACCATTCTAAAGAGACTTTATGACCGGCAAGAGCATAGATACGCAGGGAGGCGAGAGGCGCGGTGCAAACGGTGTAAATGAGGGGATATAAAATCATGAGTGGTGTGGCGCTTTGGATTGCGGCTTTGGAGATTATTCCAGCTCGTTGTTTGTGTCGAAGCCAGATATAGATGACGGTGTAAATGATGATTGTGGAAAACATAGCAACGAATATCCATAGGTAATGGTACGTAAGACGTTCATTAGAGAATTCCTTGTTAATCCAACACTAAACTTTTCGTTAGAACAGGAGCCAAAACAATGGGTGGGCGCACACAAGGAACCATACCCAAGCAGCAGCTCGAACATAAAAATCTGTTCCGTGGAGAATCGGACCAATTGCTGCCATAAAATACACAAATAACCAACATAGGGTAATAGCCAAATAGAAAGCCCAGGTTGGGAGCTTGTAATTCCTCACCACGCCAAAAAATGTATGTACGGCGATGGCACAGATAAATACACTGCTCGCAAGATCCCCCGTTGACACGAACCAGCCCTGTGCAAAGCACAACGGCGTCCGAACAAGAATAGCATTATTCCTCAGCGCTCCGATGTTGAGTAAGAAAGCTAGGGCTTGTTGTATGTCGGCAAATAGGAGGTTGTATATTAGGAGAAGGAACTGATTTGTAGGCGCCTGGTTTCCTGAAGCTCGTCGCCATCGTCGCCATATCAGGAGTTTCCAGCTAAGATAGAAAAACAATGAGGTAGAACAGAAGAAAGACAGGAGTCCAAAGGTCGATACAGCGACCAGACCATGCGATAGAACATCGGGCAAGGGCGATTGCGAGGTAGATTCGTCGTCAAGCTGCATAGTGGCGCGAGCCTCAGCTTGAGCACGAACTCGGAGAATTGGACATGAGATTGAGGCGGTCGTGAGAGACAGGAGAGGAGAAACACAGACTGAGAAGGAGATGGAGAGACAGAGACGTGAAGCAGATCACAGGTGGAAGGAATAATCATATACTTAGCAGTTTAGTGGTGTCAGAGAGTGCGGCTGCGAGCCTTCGGGATTTTGGGGTGTTGGGGTGGCCCGGTACAGTCAATGCACGCGGGCTGGAGGCTTGGAAGAGGGTGTTCGCTTGGGATGGCGTCCAATTTGGGTTGCAAACGGGTCTCATCCACTCTAAAATATTGGCGGGGGCTCCAGGCTTGAGCCAGGGTCAATACACGGCGACTCTTTGAGATCGAATTTGAGGCGAAGAAGAAGATTTTCTGGGGTTGACGCAGGAGTAGAAATACAAGGGGAATTCCTGACTTGAGGAGTTTGGTCTTTCTGGTTGTTGATGCTGGGGGTGCTGAGGCAAGATCGGAGACAGTTTGATGAACTGCATCGTCCCTTCTGTCGTCGAAGTCTTCCCCGCCATCTTGAAAAGATCCGGGTTTCGGCACGCATTTTGAGAATTTTCATAGGGCTAGACCCTGAGATATTTCCCGATCAAATTTTGAGTTCATCGAATCATCAAACTTGACAGCAAACAACATACGACCTCAACGAGCCGCACTCCAAGAAAATCTATTTCCATCTCACCCTAGCCCCCCCCCCCACTCCACGTGGAACACATTTTCTTACTTCTACACCTCCAGTTACCAGTATCACCACAAATTATCTTTTCTCCATTGCTCGTCATTTCTACCTGCTCATTTTCAGAGCCCAAACATCATTCCGAAAACACATTAAAAGCCAAATATACTCCAGGTTGCACATGCTTCTTTTGAAACTTTCGAAGAAGAAAATGTGATGAATCTGCAGCTGCAATTGGTGGGTTGCCCCTCCTTTCAAGGGTATGCATTTTGTGGCGTCTCTTACTTTTCAGCTCCGATGTCCTTTTTCTCGCGGGCATAGGGACGCTTATTTTTCTCTTTTCTTCACGATTTGCAATACTTGTTGCTGCCTTTGTTGAAATGTTATTGATAATTGCGTCGTTCGCTAGTTTTTTTTTACCTATGAAGTTTGTTGCTAAGATTCTACGTATATCGAGGGAACTATTTTTATCGGCTTCCAAGTAGGTGGGTAATTCCCGGGCGTAGTGGGAGGGGAGCTTTTGCAAGTTTACTTTGTTTAATTTCTTCACTCTCTCTTAGACTTCTCTCAAAATTCGTATGTGGCAGTTTCAATTAATAATATGAGGGTTTAGCTCACGCCCTCACGTGAGTCTTGATTTTATGGGTGTGCCCCAGGATCGAACTCTCCATTGGCAATCGCTTCTTGACGGAAAGTATACCAGTTGTCAACATGACTGAAGCGATCAAAGGAGACATTCCAGTTTTCTAGTTGTTGCTTTGTAGGTTGCCAGAGTTCACCAAACATAGAAAACACAACGCTGTTACCCAAACTAGAAGCCATTGGTTCAACTGCCCACGTTAGCCCCTTGGCAACTAGGACGTTGAGAATCAATCTCAACCCCTCGCTAAAAGGCTGCCCATGTCCGTCATTTCCAATTCCTCCGGTAGATGGATGCCACGTCCGTACTTTGCAACACTCTTCTTGACAGTGGTAGATGTTACAAAAGGCATGCACCATTTCGTGAAGCAAGGTTGCGATGTAGAATTCCTCAAAAGTACCTTCATACTCTGGCCAGTCCTCGATTTCACGAGAATCAGATCTAAGGTTAACGAACATAGAGTTCGCCGGGTGACCATCGATAGCATCGGTCTCGAAGAAGGCTCTTGGTTCTTGGGGATCATCGAAGAACACGATTTCACCGAGAGTTTCAATAAGACTATCTGCAAAGAACCAAGAGTCAAAGATCTTCATCCAAGCCGTTAAGACACGCTTGAATTGCTCAGTGGCTTGCGTTTCGGGGATGGGAGAAGAGATTAGTTCTTCTGTTTCATTGGAAGGGATGTAGTTCTGGTGAGCGAGTTTGAGAAATTCTGCCATTTCTAATGGAAGTAATCCCATTTCCCGAGTCCCTTATTACTTTTGTAATCAGCAATTAGCCGAGGGTGACTTGATGAAACCGCTTCGTCAAGACTAAAGGGTTGATAACCACGAATCATTGTGCCATTAGGGGCTTGGAAGTTGTTTGCCTTGACCATGATGAAGCGTAGATTACTTAACTTCTCAAAAATCCAAATTCTGTGGTGAATTGTGGTTTGATGCTGGGTTTTCTGTGATTAGGACTTCTGTTGAAATAAGAGGTTATTCACAGGAGAGGGGAGTTCAAAAAGGGTATAAATATAGCTGTCAGCAAGAACAAAGTAGATAATGGCACAAAGGTGGTGAAAGAACAGCAACCCAAGCTGTTGACCCCAATATAAAACAATTCATGTTTTTCTTTGTACTGATTGGAGCCTCTTTATCGTATTATCCTAGATATCAGTAAGATTCTCGTGTATCAACCACTCGTCGTTTATGTACGCCAGTGCGAAAACATTGTGCTGAAAGCCTTAGAACAATCAGCCAACAGAGGGTGTAGGTATTCGTGGCGGAGACCATATTCACATGATTTCTAAATGCTGATTATTCGAAGCCAACTCGCACAATATCTCTCAACGATTCTCTGAGATCACCTAGTACAATGTTTCCACTGACCGCCACGAACGGCTGCACCCACGGGTGAATTTGTGAGATTTAAGATAGCAAGAAGTCAATAAACCTCAAGCTGTTCTTGTAGCTTTTTCATATAACGTTCTTTCGCTTTAATATACCTTGAACGATGACAAAATATTTACCCTGACAAAACCACAAGTACTTAGTCAAATTGAACTTGACGGTCTAGAGCAAATGTGAGATCTTCAACCTCGTCAACGTCACCCACAGATAGAACCTTCCCCAAATAAACCTTTGCCTTCTCAGGATCCCAGTCAACCAAGACCCCGTCGTTGGATTCTGCTATTGTTTTCTTCACAAAAGCCTCCATGGCATTTTCCTCTTTTTCAGACAATTGATCCACTCTTGTCTTCCACCGCTCATTATGCCGAACATCTACTGCTGAATCTGCCCTGCTTCCAAAAAATCGCTCATCTAAATATTTCCAGTACATACCATCAAAAGCCCAACTCTTTCTCGCGGCATAATTGAGCCAAAATCGTCCGGCTTCCCAACTCTCCCGCATATGTTTTGATAACTTGTCTGTTACACCTGTTTTCTCTTCCAGTCTTTCCATCGCTCGCAACCAAGTTTTCAGGCGTATCTCCTAAATATCTCTCCATTTCTCAAGCCCACCAGACCAACGTTCAAATTGGTCTAATAGCAACCACCAAGGAGAGTCAAGAGCGAATTGTGAAGGTCCCACGTAAGCGAACTCCCAGTCAATCAACGAAATGATTTTCTGGGGCTCGTTTTTATCCATCAACACATTACCAGCACGAAGATCATCACACCAAATCCGGAAAGAGTGAGAGTTGCTAGGTGCTTGAGAAAGTGGCGACGAGCGAGGACCTTGGCATTGGGCTGACCAGTTGTCTTCTGCAAAGCCAAAAATCGAAAGACGACCCTTCTTCGCCAATTTTCGGAAGAGAAAACTAGCGATGTATTTATTTCGACAGTCGTCTGAGGTGAACACTAGATCATTGTGTTGAAACGTGAGTTGAGTTATGTGCATCTCTACTAAAGCGAGATACCATTCGTCGGCGGTTTTGTATGTTTTATCTTTTGGTGGAAGGACTGAGCTGAGCTTCTAGCTCATCTAATTAGTTTAACAACCCAAGTAAGAGAAAAAACAGTATAGTAGATCAGATGTTAGCCACTAGAGGCAGTAGCAAAGATAGGCGCGACAAGAATAAGAAAAAGCACGAGAAACTAAGAAGGTAGGAGGATAAAAAGAAGGCAGAATCAGCAAAGTAGTATACCGCTATACAAGCCCAAGCAAGCAAGAAAAGGTAGGCAAGTTTCTAACACGTTTCTACGCTTAGAAGTATCAGGATGAGTTTTAGAATATACACTCATGTTGTTGAGTTGGAATGGAAAAATAGGAATTGGAGAGTTTGGATTTTGGATTTGGATTACTCGGAGTTGCATTGTATGTCTGATTAGCATGATACACTCGTTTATAGATAATGAATCTTGGTTTTTGCCTTTATACATATGTTTACTCCATGCTTGGAATATTTACAACACTGTGATAAAATGCTTTTATTGTGCCTCAAACTCCTTAAAAAGAGGAAGAGGGAGGTTGTATTTATATACATAAAGCTGTGATTCTAGAATATTCTAGGTCACGTGTACCAATTATACTGATTATAAGCGATTCCACGCCACAAACACCTAAGACTTTCAAAATGGTTTGCCTATTTCTAAGAGTAGATCTATGATATACCAATGCATCCCTCCAAATGGTATTCAATACGGGTCTTTGACGACTAAACAGGGCGACATAAACCTTTAGCTTTTATTAATTTTAATGTGAAGACGTTTTGACCCAATGTTCATAGCTTGCTCCACATAATTCAATTATCCAGAAATCTTTAGTATAATTTTTTACAGAACATGTTTTATTAAGAGTCAACTACGCGTAGAATGCAGCCAAAATGCACATCATTGTTAAGTCATCATTCTTGCCAAAAGAAAAAAGCGCCCAATTCATCTCTTCCTCTATACATCATTCTCTCCTTGTGCACAAAAATGCCTCCTCACCAATCTACAGTTACTGCTCTTTTCACAAGTGAAGTCAAATAAGTAACATGTTCAAACCAAAAACAACCTGTCTACTCTTCGAAATTCACCTTTATTATGTAAATACCCTTGTTTGCTCCAGTGCTCGCTTAATTTTTTACACAAGCTTATAAATAGAACCTCCACCCATTGAAACAATCAAATCTTTAGCTCTTTTCAAACTAAAGGTACAGATGAACGACAACAAAAGACAGCTCCCCAAAGGAACTCAGATCAAATTCAGGTCAAGCCATACACCATGTCTGGTTTTATGAAGAAGATACTACCTCCTTGTTTATCAAAAGGGAAACAAGCAGTACTTCTTGATCAAGAACAAAATCAACAACAAAAGCCAGGTGGAAAACAGCCCAATGCCCATCAAAAAGTCGCCGCCAAACTGCGCAGAAAGAACCCAGACGCCCCAGTCCCAGAACCTGAACCTGAACTCGAAGAAGTCCGCCTATGCAAAGTCATCGATATCGACGCAATTATCAAGCCAGGCCATCGTCGAGCACTCGAAGATTTCGACCTTCAAAACACAGAAACATGAGGCCTTAAGAAAAACTCATACTCTTCAATCGAATTTCCACTCCTCCTCTCACACATCATAGCTTCCACATCACCCCTCCAAGCCAAAAGCCGAGAAATCCTCTCCGTCTCAATCCCAACCATGAGCACACACGACGAACTCAAGGCCCTTTGCGACGTCTGGATGCGAAAATTCGACACTCTTTTCTTCGCTGGTTTAGTATCCAACTATGTGAAGGAAATCCACGTCGGTCAGAGAAAAAAGCGGGATGGGATAGAACGCACGCCTGCAGGATTTTGTTCTCCCACTCAAAAAACAATATGGATAATGCCTCCTCCTTCTAAGGAGGAACTACGGAGACGATACCGCAACACCCAGTGTTCGTATGAGGAGGCGATGATGTGCGCTTTACTTCATGAGATGGTTTATGCTTTTATTGATGAGTATAGATGTAAAGGGTTGTGCTGCTCTCTACATCCGTCCGAAGGGGTGTGGGTTGTGGGCATGTAAGTTGATCAATTTTGTTTTACTTTATCGTTTTACCCAATCGGTGGAGTCTGATGAGGAGTTTATACTAATATTTTCTCCTTTTTACAACGAAATTGGGATGTGACTGACGTCGGATAAGGGACCACCATGGGCGGAGTGTATGGTATTAGTCAAGGGCATTTTAAAAGGCGCAGTCGATTGCCTGATTTTTAGCAGTATTGCAGCGGGTGTAGCCAATTCAATGATCTTGCGTGGTTGGCAACCGCGTGTTGATCAACTAACGCAGTATGCAATCTTTCCCTTTGTTCCCCTTTTTGGACACCTATTTTTAGTGGTTGTGATCAAGTGTGATCCTTACACCCTACTCTCGGCTCTCAAATCAAACGCGAAAAACGTATGCTAATTTGTTGTAGTGGGACATGCGTCCGTCTTGGTCAGCTGGTTTATGGGAGCATCTAAGACCTGGAATAATCGAGTCTGAGAAGCGGAGGAACGGTAAATATGTTAAGGAATACAAATCGACGGTGTCTCAATTAAGAGAGCCAAAACAATCATGTGATTTAGTTCATGTGTTCTCTGATGGGTGCTGGTAAACAGGAAAGTGGTATGGACAGTGGACACCAAAAGGGAGAGACGGTATCTTGTACTTAACAGACTAAAAGCATTAGGCTAATCAAGTTGTGTCCCTTTTTCATTTACTTGAACGTGGTTTGGTATGAGTTGAAGTGAAAATGGGAGACTTAAATAACTCAGTACGCAAATTTATAGGTGCCTAGGTACCAACAAATCTCAGTTTTCTGCACTCAACCGTCCCCACGCAGCGATTATGACAATACACCTAGGATTGAATTGGAATACTCAGCATGAATTTTGTAATAAATGTAGAACGACCTTTGATAAGCAAGTGCAAAACCCTTTGTATCGCAACTTGGTTACCCAAAACGCTCCTTTAAAAGTAAAGCTGTTCCCAGTTTAGCGTATGCATTTAGATGACAGACAAGAAACATTGTTGATTTCTCCTATGTCTGTAAGCGATCCGAAACTAGGCCAGTAAACCCCAACAAGCGCGTTATACCTAGTAACAAGAATGTAACGCAGCTTATCTGAGACTTCAATTTACTGTAACTGCAAGTATAGGACACTCATTATTCGGGGGTAGATCTATGCTGGTGATAAAAATGGCTATGCTGAATATCAAGGGGGCCAGAAACTCTATCTTTCAATTCTCCCAAATGCTCCTCGATTTAGAGCCAAGTTTTGGAGCAATCTAGCGAAAGATTGAAACTAGATATCAAACAAGTAATAAGATACGACAAGCAAAGTTCAAAAGCTCAACTAAACGACTTTCAGAACTTATAAACACTCCAGGCCAAAGTGGGATTTACTACTTTCTGTCGTCAATTTAAGGAAAAATCCCGCTCAAAAAAAACAAAAAGGAAAATTCTCACCAGACAGCATCATTCCTAGTATATACCAGCTATAGTGCTTGGTTTCCTTCTGAGGATCTATAACATTCAAGTCGCCTTTCCTCCATGTAAGGCTCTGATACAGCCCTCATCTATTGCTTCAGAGACGCTAGAACAATCATCCACCCGAGAACGTTTAGGAAAACCAAGATTTTGGATGTCTGATTCTCCTAAACGTTTTCGGGGGATATCAAAAATCGCCTTGGATATTTAGCACAGATCAAAGAAACTCGGCACTCCGGGATCCGCAAAAGAACGCGATCCATTTTTCGAAATCCACCGTTCAATTCGGACCCACTCTTCCGAAGAAGTTCTGTAAAGGGAAGGATGACGGTGATACCAATCCACTCACTCTACATAGAGAACTTGGATTGGCCTGTTCTTAAGAGAGCCAAGATGAGTTCGGGATGAGCCAAGGTGGCGGTGACGGGAGACCGGCACACAGGGGGTTGAGGACAGTTGGAGCAATTGAGCACACGACAGCAGGTGGGGTCTCGGAAAGTGTGGTGATATGGTCGATATAGGCCTCGGTCGAAGATAGCATTCCAAGGTAATATTCAAAAAGGAAAGAATCATTCTGATGAAGCTATTTACGAAATGGTGTTGCTCATGAATTCCGAGAGAGAGATTCTATCAAAGGGTTACACAAGGATTAGTCAATGATCGGCGTGATACAGCCACATATCTCGCATGGGGGGTTCAGGTTTCAAGTCAGATTGCTTGCCGCTCGTCTCCCACCAGTTTGTCCCATCTTTTGCGCTCCGCCACAGCTCCGTAGCGAGTAACCTCATCGTACACCTACACAATGGAAGAACTTCAAATCTCGAATTAGGCATGCTCGTACACAACGATGACTGGAGAACTCGAACTGGATGTCGACTTTCTCCGAGGATTGATCGACTGATTGCAGAAATGGGCTTTTACAGAGTATGCAGGGGATGAGTTTGATGCTGCAGGCCGTCGCCTCCTTCCACTCTCCGCCAAGAGCAAATCGCCAAGAATCGTCACGGCTCTGCACAGCACTCGGGCTGACCAGACCAGACTCACACACTATGCCCACTGCCCATATGGTGTACCTTGTTGGGGTAGGAACTGCTTCCATTGGAGATGATCCTGATCCGAATCCGAATCAGGGTGAATGAGAGCAGAGCACTTGAACGCGGATCATGACATGACCCTCTGAATTGAATGCGAGTATTTCTCTCCTCTCCTCTCGCAGCTTCCTTCCAGTGCACCTCAGTGCTTGCCTTTCTCGTCTTTGCTTTGCCCGGATCTACCTTTTGCTTCCTTGCTCAAGGCTCCCACCACGGATGCGACTTCTCGACAACCAGGAAACTAGCATATAGCCGTGCAGCTGCCCCGGAACATCAGATGAAGACTCGCCAGGACTTGAAGTGGCCCAAGTGATTCAGCCTTTATTTGGAAGATGGTTATGTTGTCGCGACTGGCAGAAGGAGGTCATCGCATACTTCAATTCTTGCTGCTGACCGTAATCGTTGGCGTGGTTTACAGATATTGTTGGATTGGCAAGTCCCCTCTACGAATTATGCAATATGAGACCTTAGCTAACCTTTTACCTCTTCCAGATGTTCCCGATCCCTACAAATGCAATGCGCTCCTCAATAAAGGCCAATGGCTCGATGCCAGTCCAAAATGGAAGGCCATGACCTCTTTCAAGAATTGGCAACCCCCAGGATGTATATTGCACGAATACCAGAACCAAGATATACAGGATTGTTTTCAGGATCGCAGCATCGTCTTCGTTGGGGATTCTACTACACGGCAGATTTTCTGGGCCGTTGCGCAAAAGTTGGACAGGTTGAGGGCCACTATGGAGATGGAAGAGTTGATACAGGACAAGAATAAACACCGAGATATCCAGTTCGTGGACGGGAGGGTTACAGTGAAATTTATCTGGGATCCTTGGTTAAATACAACAAGTTTGGAACGGGAATTGAAGAATTTCAAGGCATACTCTCCCAGCGGCGCAGATGGGGCAGACACCAGTGCTGGTGTTATTCTGCTTGGTGCTCCAGGACTTTGGTTTGCCCGGCATGGTCAAGAGAATTTCTTCAAAGACTTTAGAGACGCGATTGATGCTGTGATTCCTTACATGGACCGTCGTTCGGAGGAGGCAGTACCATTACCGAGAGGCCCGTTACCATCTCCAGAGCAGTCAGCGAACCTACTATTTCTCGCCCCAGTCCAAGTTCCGTGGTATCAAGATTTGTCCCCTTCCAGAGAAGAAACGATGACACCAGAAAAGATTGATCAAATGAACGACTATCTGCAGCAAACTTCTGCCAACTCGAAGGCTGATGTCATTTGGAGTTATTCCTTGATGGCTTGGAATGGCCCTGGAGCTTATGAAGAAAGTGGTCTTCATGTTGTCAACAATGTTGCTCTTCGAAAAGCAGATGTTCTTCTCAATTCCAGGTGTAATGCAGATCGTGGACGAAGGAGCTACCCTTTTGATGCAACATGTTGCAGTAATTACGTGGAACCTGGTGTTCCCCAGTGGTAAGTACAATTTTTGTTTACAGGCATGCTTGGTTCCATAGCGAGACAGAACTGATTTCTAACCGACCCCTATTTTCAGGGCAGGGCTAATTTTTATGGCTGATACAGGTTTACAATCTTTATCGGTATGGTCATATTACCTGTACTACTCATTTTACGACGTACACGCGCCTTCAAAATGAGCCGACTTCTACCTGCCACAGATATTTTGAGCGCATTATCAGTCCTTACTCTCACCCTGTGTTTCTGTTTTTACGCAGACCGAACCCAAATCTTCGAGAAATCACACAAGCAATTTCATCGGAGAGAATTTCTGACAGCATACGGCCCCGTGGCTGTTGCTGGCATTCTTTCCATACGAAAAGTCCCTCGTTCGTTGAAAGACAAGAAACCCAACCCGGACTTTCTTCCTAGGGAGCAAACAGATGAGTGGAAAGGATGGATGCAATTTTTCATCCTCATTTACCACTACACACATGGTTCTCAAATCTTATGGATTTACGAAATTGTACGGGTCCTCATTGCCTCATACCTATTCTTGACAGGATATGGTCACACACTCTACTTCCTCAGCAAGGAAGACTACTCCCTGAAGCGTATTGCCAGCGTTCTTCTTCGACTAAACCTTCTCAGTTGCATACTACCCTACATTATGCGTACCGACTATCTGTTCTACTACTTTGCTCCGCTCGTCAGTTTCTGGTTCTTGGTCATTTACGCCACCCTTCGAACTGGCCGGCGCGGAAACAAGAATCTCTACTTTGTGTTCTTCAAAATTTGCATTTCAGCGATGCTTACAACTGCATTTACGATGATACCCGGGCTCTTGGAGTTTATTTCTAGCGTTTTGAGGAATACGTGTAATATTTCCTGGGATATCGTCGAGTGGAGATTCCGCGTTTTTCTCGATATGTTTATCGTCTATGTTGGTATGATGACTGCTATAATCTTCGAACGAAGTCGGAGATTACGAAATGGGAAGGAGAGAGCGAGTTCGAGGATTGATATGTTAATACAATGGGGTAACACTCATCCTCTCACCCTCTCATCTATCACTCTACTTCTCTCACTCCTCGCCATACCTGTATTCTGGAAGATCAGCAGTTATCACACCAAGAAAAAGGATTATAACTGGTATAATCCATACCTATCTTTCATTCCCATCCTCTCCTTTGTTGTTTTACGAAACTGTCATGGGGCTTTGAGGGGGTATTATAGTATTGTTTTTGCGTGGTTGGGACGGTGTTCTTTGGAGACTTATGTACTTCAATATCATATTTGGCTCGCGGGGGATACTAAAGGGTTGTTGAGGTTGGGCCTTTGGGGACGGGGTGTTGAAGCTGCGATTCTTACACCGGTGTTTTTGTGGGTAAGTTGGGGGTGTGCGGGGGCTACGGAGAGGCTTGTCAAATGGATCGTTGAAGGTTCTGGGGAGGATAATTTGGGGAGGGGGGATGTTGTTGAATTGAGAGGAAGGCGTCGCTTGCAGGGAGGCTTGCTTGACGATGGATTGGGTGTGAGAGATACGGGAGTTGATAGGAGGAGAGAGGGCTTTAGATGGCGGTTTCGAGGATGGGAGGTAAAAGTTAGTCCCTTGCAGGTTAAACTGGGTGTTATTTTCTTGGTGATGTGGGTGGGTAATGTTACTTATAGATAGATACCAATAAATAAGTTTTTGATGCAATATTGTAGGTTTCTCTAGAAGCTAGGCTAAGTGGACATCCTTACGATGGACAGTAGAAGCGGTAGTAAATTTCTAGTTTGTACCTGCCTGCCTAGCTCGTTGTTCTAACTATTCAGGGTAATATAAGTAAATTACCTTAAACATTTAGAACAATTTAAAGAATTAACCCAGATAGTTGGAACAATTAACTTTAATTGCCTTAAAAAGTTAGAACAACGAGCTAGGTAGGCAGGTACCACCTTGGTGTTTACTGCCGCTTTTATTCTCTATATGGAGATCTATGGGTCCAAGGAGGTCTAGCCATGCCTGGTCACGTATAAAATCAATAAATTTAAATTACGGTAATTGACTAGAATAGCACTAAATTAATTAAAAACGACTAGAATAGCATTATTTAAATTTTTTCTGACTAGAATAGCACTTTTTTAAGCACTCATTGTTTTGATAGTATTTTTAGTACTAATTCAATGAGTGCTATTTTAGTCAGTTTACAAAGTAGTGCTATTTAGTCAGAAAAGGTGCTATTTGTGTCAGTTCTTATATGGCCAGGAAAATAGCGAATGAGAGCTTGTAGGACCTTAATTAGATCTTGACGCTAAGGTGAAGTCCTTGAACCTTCAACACCTTTAACACCATGAACATCTAATATGCTACCAAAGCCTAAAAAGAAACCTAGCCACCCTCGTAAAGAGGATCCGCAGGTTAAGAAATGAAGAGTAGTTAGGATTAATGAATCAAAGAAGGCTCAATTCGAGCGATAACCGTAAGTACCAAGAAGCTTGACAAGCGACTTGCGAAGTAGAAAGTAATGAGATTTGTTAAGAAAAAACCTTTTAACTAAATATTGAAATACTAATAATTTTCAGGACTCATTAATTAGCAGGGAAAATGGTAGTAAAATGATGAGTGCTTAAAATAATGCTATTCTAGTCGTTTTCAATTAATTTAGTGCTATTCTAGTCAATTACCGTTTAAATTAAGTAATTATTAAATGATTTGAGTTGATTTTGAGTTGAGCCTAAAATACTCTGATTTAAGTGCTAAGATCTTTAAAATCAAATCAAGTCAAATCATTTACTACCTACGCTGCTAGGAATCCTCGTTGCAAGGTAAAATTCATTGTCAATTCCGTAAGGATCGTTGTCCGCCAGCCCAGTTGATGTTTCCATACAACTGGACTAAGCCACAATTTCCTCTTCAAGCTATACTTAGCTAAGTTTAAGCTAAGATATAGATCGTAGGAGATATAATCTATTACTCTTTATTAAAGGCTTATCTACTAGAGGAAGTAGTTGTAGCTTTGAAAAGCTGGCTTATTCGTAAATATAACTATATATAAATATATAATATTTTATATTACTACTCAAGTACTTGATTATAATCAATTACTCAACTACTCTAAAGCAAGTGATTTATAAACACCCTTAAATCAAAATCAACTCAAATCAATTAATGATTAATTAATTTAGATTAAGTACCTGGTTTTTTTTTATTTACTACGCTGATTCCTAGTCTAGTCGTCCTAGACGCTTCATCGGTGGCTTTTTGTATAAGATGTCCAACAAGTCGTTTTGAAAGCCTTTCTAGATTGTTTATGGAATCTTTGTTGTTTCCATGTCTCCTCCGATAATCGGGCTGAAAGTTGGCTATTCTCACCCTCTTTGTCACTCACTTTTTCTTCAGTGAGTAAGCCATCGAGTAAGCCGCTAGTAAGCCTCGAGTAAGTCGAGAAAATCCCAATCACTCACGTGCTACCTACCCCTCCATTTCCAATGGGTAGAGAGATTTATTAAAGCACAGAAAAAGTTTTGGTGTCGAGAGCGCTTAAAGAGTGTTTGGGTTCGAAGATCTGTTAGCTGCTTGACTGGGCTACAGCCATATAGATTGTGTTGTATCCAATTGTACTGCTGCATGGCATGGCGAAATCATGTGGAGACCACGACAACAGCGTACGACAGCTACGATGACCACCACAAGAAACAACATTAGGTTGACTTGAGATGGGTTCTCTATGTAAGAATAATTAATTGTTCTTAATTGCAGACTCTGGCTTCCTATCCTCCCCCCCCCCCCCCCGGGGGGGTTCGTTTTTGATGTCAATAATTTGTGTATATAGAGGGGGATCCGAGGGAGGGTTTATACTTGGAGCTTGTCCGAATTAGGATGTGAGTTGGGAGTCGTGCCTTTCCTCTCAACCAAGACCACCTGTGGCATCTTGGTCCACTGCGTATCGGGCTAAGGCTAAGGTCGAGGTTTAACTAGGGCTTAGAGGGAAGGAACGACTTTGGTCTTGAACTCGACACTCTCAACCACACCTGGGGTCCTTGAAAAGAGTTGCTCCTTCCCTTGCTCTTACCTTGACCTCGAATCCCCTCCATATTCATGGTGCATTCCACAAATCGGAGGTGCAAAACCTGTATCCGTAAAGAGCTGAACTGGTAACATCATTCTGCGCACACCAAATTGTCCTGTGGTGTGACTTATATTAGACTCTATGCAATGCTGTTCGAAGAAGGCTATGGCTAATCGTGAAGAGAAAGCAAATTTACAACTGCTGAACAAACAAAGTAGTAGGGGTAGACGATATGTGGAGTCACCAGTCACGCTTACATTTCGAGGCTTCTTTGGCTATAGAAAAACCCTCATTTCCAAGACCAAGGAGACAGACTCTTCAAATTTCGGGGAATCAAGAACAAATGTCAAACCGAGTCAAACATTGTAATTGTTACCTTTGTTTATTCGCGATAACTTACAGTTTTAGGCCACTATTCTTCAACTCCAGGTACTTTTCAGCCGTTTAAGTACAGTGTCCAAGAGGTGCTTTCAGAAGTCTGGATTTGGGCGGAAAATATTTATGGGTATTTATTTGATGATGTTATATACGCAACCCCTTCTTACTTGTTGTAAAGCAAAACCAAAGTGTTGGTACGACTTGGTTTGTGATGACTGTCGTATATCGTACGTCTTGTAAAGAGGTTTTATTGATTCATTGTTGTTCTAAAAGAGGGAGAGTTGAAGCCCAAAAGCAAACATCCATAGGCGCAGAGTGGCCACGTGAATAACACAACCGACCCAATAAGGTGGTAGCAACACAAAGTAATTTTATCATGCCTGCTGGCCCAAGCAAGAGTCAAGATTGTGTTCTGAGAACCATAGAGAGAAAGGTCTTTTTAACTATCACCCTTGGACTGTGTCAAATTCGCTCCTTCTCTGGCTTTATCACTCGAGGTTGCTCCTTCCTTAGGGAAGGCACGATCAGTACAAAGCCAACAGAACGAATTCACACGCCTACCCTGACAAGCCACTCCCTCGTCAAGCACCAAACAACCGCTCGCCCCAAAATTTAGCATACCTAGGTAGTTTGGGAGATATCTAGATTTTGATGGCGATTCCTAAGGTATGTCTTCCTTCTACCCCTCTGCCCCCACCACTCCCATCACATATTTGTTAGAGATGAAGTCTCTCCGGGTGCCTGAAGAGTTATCTGGTATGCTTTGTTGACCAATTGTGTCTCGCTACGAGATAAAATCGCTACAAAGCAAATACTTAATCTCGGAACTCTGTTCAACTATCTTCATTATCTAGCCTTCTGGGTTAACATTTATAGATAAATACTATGTATACATTTGTTTAAGCTTTAATCTGTTAATTTAATTTTCTGACGAATTCAGAGAAATTATGTTAAGTGAATATTATTACTCATGTACTTTTGTTTTTAGAAGAGTTATTGTAAAATTAGTTGTATAAGTACGGTATATAAGATAAATGCTTGAAAAAGCAGTAACTTGTCAATGGTCAATTCCATAACTGGGAAACATCCAGTTTCAAATGACAATTGATCGTGCTGGCCATGAGTAGAATACACGAACTTGAGAAGCCCACGAGCCTTCAGGGTGTCTTGTCCAAGCCGCCAGCAATCTACTGTACGGCATATGGGTGCTCGTCAATGATATGTCATGTGTTTTATAAAAAAGCCCAAAGTCTTTAGCGAATTGAGATTAGATTTCAGAAAGAGAAAGAGCTACCAAAAACGTCCATTTATCTAAAGCACAGCAAGCACACCTCTCCTAACATTTTTTGACACAAACCCAAATTTGAAATGACGATATAATATACTCCCACCCTTGTAAATGCACAACTCCAAAAACACCATTTTGCAATCATCTCACATTATCCATTCCCCCCCCTCTCCCAGTTCAAGGCTCAACATTATACTTAAGCTTAATTCCCATAGCCGCCAACTCGACATCCAAATACTTCAGCACCCCAGGAACAGTTACAACGGTAGTATCCTCACCACCAGTATACTTCTGTCCCTTGCCATCTTCCCAGATTTCCGCTCCCCGTGACCAACTATCGACAGTAACCGCACATCTCCGACAACGTACAATACCCGTCCCAGTGTGTCGCGTGGCCAGAGAAGAGACGGTGGGTTGCACGGAGAGGAAGGTACCACATTCCTTACAGATCCAGGAACGTTGGAAATCGGAGCAGTTCAGGAGACGATCTTGAAGCAGGTAGGCCGTTCCGTGAGCAAGTAAGGAGTCACGCTCCATTTCTCCCACACGAATACCACCTCCCTTCTTTCGGCCCTTGATTGGCTGGCCCGTAAGCTGTGTCACTGGACCTGTCGTTCGAACTTGGAACTTATCGTTGACCATGTGTCGGAGACGTTGGTAGTAGACAACTCCAATGTAGATGTCGGCGTGCAATTCCTCACCGGTGATACCAGAGTACATGGGTTCGTTCCCGTGATAGTTGTATCCTGCCTTCATGAGCTGGTGCCCGAAGTAATCTCCAGCTGTATTTGCTTCGTCGAATTTGAAAGGTGTGCTGTCTTGAGCAAGACCATGGAGGGCTCCTGATTTGCCAGCGAGTGACTCGATAAACATACCAATCGTCATACGAGACGGGAAAGCGTGAGGATTGATGATGACATCGGGTTGCATACCGGACTCTGAGAAGGGCATATCATAGGTAGGCCATTTCTGAGAGCAAACACCCTTCTGTCCATGTCGAGAGGAGAACTTATCACCCACGACTGGAGATCGAGGCACTCGAAATTTAATGGAAATAGATCGCAGTGGGTCTGTTCCGTTTTCGTTTCCAATCAAACGAACCTCTTCGATGAAAGCTACTTCCTTCTCCTTGTATTTTTCATAATGTGTTATGCGGTCCTTGTTCACGTAATGGCCGTTTCCATCTAGTGTGACATTATGCCAGGCGGCGATGATACTCTTCTCACTAATAAGTCGACCAATGTGAGGCAATCCATCATCATCAAGGTCTGCCTTTATCTCAGCCTTGACTTCAGATCCCGGTGCAAAGCCAAATAATTTCTTGACATTCCTTACAGATCGAGATTTGTCACCACCTTCTTCCAAGTCAACCTTCTTGACTTTGTAAATGGTTCCGTGTCCAAATCCCCGTTCATGTGCAGACTTGTTGATTATCATAGCGTCGTCCATGTCATAACCAGTGTAAGAAATGACGGCAACTACGGCATTCATACCATTGGGAAAGTTGTCAAATCCGTAGTCATTATGCAATGGTGCCCGAACAATTGGAGTTTGACCGGTTTGTAGTCTGTATGTCTTATTATCACTTCTGTATCGAATGGCGGTTCCAGCTGTTCCCATAGATTGTTTACCCATCTGGCATTGGTACATATTACGAGGAGATTGGTTGTGGTCAGAGAATGGTGTCATGTTGGCGAGAATAGATAATATGTTGGTTGGGTCAAACTCAACATGCGTGGATTCGCCGGAAATAATTTCTGGTTCTGTGACAGCAATCGACATGAATGGCTGCTCTTGCGGGCCAACGAAATCTTCCTTGTCCAAGGGTAAATACTTGACTGGTCGAAGCATTCTTGATGGCCCGGAAGACATATAAATACCGGGGTATTGACCACCACGCGAGTTTGGAACATAACAAATTTCCAGCTCTTTGGGAACATTGTGGGACCCTTCCACTTTCCAGTATCGAAGAGTGTCTGCAATGAATATAGATTGCTTTGGCGTACACCAACCAAGAATTTTCCCATCTAATTGGATGACAACACTTTCTTGGGTTGAAGAGGAATTGGAGCTGACAGCTCCGAGATCCACAACCAACCGTGGGATGTCAGAAACATCCAATGATTGAATAAGAATCTTGCATTTGTGAGCCAGATGATTCAGCAAGCCACAAGGACTTCCATCAGGCGTATGGACTGGGCACAAAAACCCCCAACTTTCGGGCAGCAATTTTCGAACCGTGGTAGTTTTCAATTGGGCAAAGAAACTTCCTCTGTGAACCATACGGAAGTGACTGATGAAACGCAAGAAATTGATTTTTTCCGCCACAACGGTAAAGCCCGAAACTTGTTGTAAATCGAGACCTGTAGGACTGACGAGGTTTCCCGTAGACATGAAATATTCTAACTTTCCGCCCATATTTGAAGTAACCCTTGGGAAGATCTTGGTTTGGAAGGTTTTTAGAAAGTCGGGGGCCGCAAAGTTTTCTTCTGGGAACTTTCTGAGGTGGTCTCTCACAGCTGTTTTGACCCCATTAATCATAAGGTCCTCCAGATTTTCTTTGAGAATCATCCCGTAGAGGAAACCGCCGAGAAGAATTTCTTGATTCTGAACGGCATCGGGATTGTCGACAGCGCACTCCCCCGAAACCAACGCGTAAAGTTTTCTGATCATGAAAAGAAGCATCTTAAACTTGTCATTATCTTGGGCTTCCATAACGTCAAGGTTACCAAGATGAACAAGTACAATCTTTCGCAGAAACTCAGTCCCGCAATCGTAGTTGGACATGTTTTCCGGAACGCCGAGAACAACACGGAATTTTTCTCCCAAATAGGCGCGTGTTTGGCTTTTGGTATAAAGTCCATAGTTTTTGTATGTCCGTAGAAGCAGTTCCGCCCGATCGAAGAAGAATTCCTTTTTAGACTCGCCAAATTGATTTCGTCCAACAATACCATCAAATATTTCTCGATCATTGGTTTCTACCAATGCCTTCAGAATCATCATTACAGGCACAAGATATTCTGCTTTCCTCCATGAAAATCGAAAGATGACATTTCCGTCGTTCAAGTAATGAAGGACATTGGTTTGCGAGGTCTGATCTGGCCGTACCGATCGTGTGATTATTCCGAATTCGGTGTATGTAGGTCCTCGATTTACGAATGAAGGTCGCACGATTGCCATGGGGAAGTTTCTGCGATTGACAACAAGTAGACGAATAATTTTTTCGATACCATTGACAACAAAGTACCCTCCCAATTCCTCAGCTTCTTCCTTGCGATGTACCAGCATATCTGGGGAGTTGTTTTGGAGGTGACATAAACTCGACTTAGAATATGGTTAGTCTCGCAGGGCGTGGTGAAGAGCAGGTTCAACATACCATCATCATAATCGGCATTTGCCCCAATTCTCGTACAATTTCATGTGGATCTCCATCATTGATCCTTACTTCAAAACGCCCACTCACTTTGCCACGATATGTGACATGGCGTTCTCTGCATTCCGAGGGCAAGATTGATCTTATTTTTGAGAATTTGTTCGAGTCGGGCAATTGAGGCTTATTAACTATCACCTCCTTGATTCGAATTGACATTCTATTCCTACTCGAAATGGGAGCCTGTGCATCTCCATCGAAGAAGTACTTTGTTCCGATATCCTTTAAACCTCGTGCGATCAGTCCATCCTCCTTGAATAATGCATTATAGGATTCGATATGCGGTGCGATGGCATCTTTGAGGAGGGGGTATGCCGAGTGATCCTTTGGTGGATTGCGAAAGAGATTTTCTCTCCTCGCTGTATCAAATTCGCAGGACCATTTTGTATCCGTCGGCTTGAGTTTGGAGGATTTGGAGGATTTGGAGGGAGGCATGTTGAGGTTGAGCTGGGAAAGCGATTAGATAGGGAATTGATAGCAGACAAATGCGCTGCGGATTTGATGCAGCGCATATAGGTGGAGAGTACGAGAGATATGCTTACTGTTTATATCTGGTGCCCAATGGCCAATAAATGGTGTAGATTGGCGGTAGTTTCCTCAGAGCTGGACCATGATACAGGAACTGCTGTAGTCCTCGGGAGGGCTCAATAAATTTTGTAGAAATCTTTCTCGCTTATGTCATCTATCTTATCTGTCCCCGCTAAGTAAAGCGGCAGTGCAGGCTTCTTCCACCTGATTTTTAGTTTATCAATCCATATAGTTTAGAACGATGTTCAGCTATTCTAGAGGGCTTTGGGGGAATACTAAATTCTACTAGAAAGTTAGGACAAGAGAGCTAGTAAATACCCCAGAACCTCAGCCTTAACCTAGATAGTTTGTTGATTGTTCCAAATGTCTAGGTAAAATTTAAATTAAATTACCCTAGAGAGTCGGGCAGGTACGAATCTGAAGTATTTACTGCCACTTTTAAACCTACTTTGCTGACATTCTCTCCCCGCTCTCACCAGCCCGGCTTCACCACCTGGAAGACTGAACAGCTTCATCCTTACATTATTCAGAATGCTTTAGTCCTGCGAGAAGATATAGGAGATTTTTTCTCTTGACCGCTCACAAACTTTTTTTTTACCAGGGGCAGCTTTCTCTCGCCGGAGCTCTCGTCCACTTCCCTGCTCGCACTCTCGTCGCCTGTTCGCCTGGTTTCTGTCTGATCTTTCTCAAGCTAGCTCGGAACCATCAAAATATAGCTGCAGCCTGCAAGCTGCCCCAGAGTGCAGTGCAGCTTCGACAGGAACACCACCTGCACACTTTCTCTTTTTCTCACGATCTCTTGCTTGCATCAATATAGCTAGCTGCGCTGCGCTTCGTTGCCTTGCGTCTACACCAAATAGTCGATCCCTACTCAAGCTATTGTATCGTAGCTACACACGATACTCGCCGTACGGAGGTACTCGACATATTACTTTTATACGTTCATCTCGATTTCACGAGGTGCCTTCGGATCGATTCTCCCCCTCCCCTCCACCACCACTCCCACCTCCTCCTGCAGCTGCAACTCCGGCACTAGAGCCGGTCGCATCACGCGAAAAAAATCACCCATCAGTGCATCACCCATCCAGTGCCATACCCATCCCACGCTGTGCCGCCATCGCCATCTACTGCCCTGTGCTGCCCTGGTTCTACTGAAGCTTGGACGGTTGTTTGTGCTGCTTCCCCATCTCGTCACAAGCGCTGCTCCCGACGGCTACACCGCACGAAAAAGTTGAAGCTCAGGTTCTACAATTGCGCCAAACACCCATCGGGCTCTACTTCTCGCACCGTCATACCTCTATTCAAACTGCACCGGAACTACCTAACTATTTTCAACTCGTCATCCAAGACCTCGTCGCCATCCACCGTCGCAGCACCTTCCAACTCCACAACTGCCCCTCCTTCACTACCTACATAGCCTTGCGCGACTTTCAACCAACCTCACATCCAAACCTATAAACCGACCCTTTCTGAGACTACTCTATTGCGGATATCTTCTTCGATCATGGCTGGGCTATTCAAAAGGGTATACGATTGGCTATTGAGGCTGTTCTGGTACGTTTCTGTGACGGCATCATCCAGGAAATGTGTGCGAATATGCTGGGAGTAACAAAAGCAAATGAACTATGTTGGGGGGGGGGGATATACTTGTAGCGGCGACCAGAGATGCGATGCTGACATGTGTTTTTGGGATAGGGCGACCGAGATGGATATTACGATGATCGGTCTGCAGAATGCTGGCAAGACATCGCTGTTGCGGGTACTAGCGGTAAGTCTTTTTCTGAATGCCCTCAATATCATCACACCCATGCTAATCCTTTTCGTGATTCTCAGGGTGGAGAATTTACTCTCGAGTAGGCCCTTCCTTTCCAGCCGAAAACCCTCCTTCAGACCGAGCGGGTTGCTGATAATCCCCCACCCTTTGTCCGAACGATAGGATATTCCCGCTGACCACTTTTCCCCATATGTAGCTCTATCCCGACGGTTGGATTCAATATGAAGCGCGTACAGAAAGGCCATGTGACGTTGAAATGTTGGGATCTCGGAGGACAACCACGCTTTCGGTCCATGTGGGAGCGATACTGCCGAGGTGTGAACGCCATAGTATTCATCGTCGATTCGGCCGACACCGAAGCTTTGCCAGTTGCAAAAGATGAACTTCACTTGCTCCTCGAGAAGCCCGTTCTTGAAGGTATCCCGCTGCTCGTCCTGGGCAACAAATCGGATCTCGAGGAGAAGATGTCGGTCGACGAGCTGATCGATGCGCTGGATCTAAAGAGCATTTCCCATCGTGAAGTGAGTTGCTATGGTATAAGTGCGAAAGAGGAAACCAATCTGGATGCTGTCTTGCAGTGGCTTGTTGCCCGTGCAAGCAAGTAAGAGCGTGACCTTGTGGATAATGTCCCAAAGCACCTCCCACCATCTCTAATCCCGAGTGTACACAAACACCGGGAAAAGACACGATGATAACGAAAGACGTTACGAAATGACGGAAAGATAAAACGAAATTTCTCTTACTGGCCCGCAAATGGCCATATATATCTCCTCAGCTCAGCGCATTACTTCCATTTCACCAGTCCTTTCGTGAGACGATGGATCGTGGATGCGACTGGCGTCCGGCTCTCTTCAGTATGAAAAGAATTTCCTTACCTGCCCAATTCTGGGTTTCCCTTCTTGGCCAAAGTTGTTTGGAATGATGAGACGATTTTTATGACAGCGTATTTTTTTTTTTTTTTTGAGATTTGGATTGATGGATCGATAGCTGGTAGCTTGGAAGCTGCTGTGCTCTCTCCTTTGTTTTTCTTTCGCTGCGAGGCATTGCAGGCTCTATGGTCTGGTGATTTCGGGGGTGGTGGATTTGGGCAAAGAGGTCATGGAGGTAGATTCTGTTGACCGGAAGAGTGACGGGAAAGTTTAAAGGGTACTCCGTAGGTTATTTTATTGCTGAGGCTGGAATTTGACCCATGTTATAATGATTATACTTTTTTTCCGAGGCAGAAGAGAGACAACTTTCACTCAGCTGTCCAAGGTGATGGTAAGCCAAGTGGATCCTTGGGTGTGTGTTGTCATGTTTCGAGGGTGGTGGATATGCGCAAAGAGGTCATGTAGTGGTAGCTTCTAGTCGCTGGACGTGAGATGTTGACTGAATTTGTCGCGAGGACTTCCTAAAAGGGATTGATTGATTGCGAGAAACAGAGACAGTAACAGGAGAAAGGGCGAGCAAGTGCAGTAGAAAAGTTTAAAGGCAGGTTCTACGATTTGTTTTATTGCTGGAGAGGCTTGACCGATGTGTTGGCAGTGCAGGTACCCTAGAGTCCCACGGATCGATGCAATGGACACAATCCTTGTAGACCGCTAGCCAGAAGGATTAGCACGGGAGACCCGGACCTCGCTTCCATTTGACTTGATTGAGACTATTCGCTACCCCAAACTTTACGGGAACAACATCCAGATTGCCCCGAGCATGCCGCCAGGAGACTCGAGGGGAGGACATTAAAAGCGGCAGTAAACACATCTCCTGCCCAGCTCTCGTTCCAACTTTTTAGAGTAATTCGAGGTGATTATTCTAAATACTCGGAACAACCTAAAATATTGACACGGGGCTTTTAGAACAATCATCTTTAATTGTCCCAAAGTATCTGGTTAGGATAACAAGTATTTACCGCCACTTTTAACGAGAGGGGGTGCGGCGAGTTAGGGGGGGTCCTTTTTTTAACTTGCGGAACGCGGCAAGGTAGTGATTTAGTCTTATCGGTGCTGTATCAGGACAGGCTGTAGATGCTCGCCAGGGCTTGCTGTACATGCCCCAGTTAGGCCGATTCCAAGGTTATTGACAGCGAGATCTAAAAATGCCTTGAGAGGTCGAGGGGGCCGTCGAAGGAAATACAGTTGACTAATACATGTCTCAAGTGTTCTTTGAAAAGACGCCCTCCCCCCTGTGTTGATTGACAAATTCCGGATTGTAGAAGGTGGCTCAGTTCTAGGTTCCTTCCCATCTCATCATCACACGCCATCTCCATCTTGAGGTGGTGTGGAAGGTCCCCACCCGGAAAGGTGCCCGTCAACCCTTGGCTCAACTCCTCGCTACTTCCTACGCCCATCCGGAAACCTCACCTCGCATCAAAATCTAACAACCAAACCAAAATCTCCAGAATTCACCCATTCGCACTCAAATCGCCTCTCAACACCCCGAGCCCGCATTCCACAATTTAAAACTCCTCGAAATCGCGACAGTCTTGAGCGAAATGGCCACATCATGACAACTCGACCTGGCCAGCGACAGCCGCCCCAAAGATCATTGAGCACGAACGCCATTCAGCGGCCTCCATCGCATCGCACAATTTCGCAACAGTTTCCTTCGAATTCTCCGACGAGGAGGAACAATGATGGCTTCGTGGACTTGACATTTGAGGGGGCGGATCGATATGGAACGAGGATGGGGGGTTCAAGGCTCCGATTGGAGATTTCCGAAGCAAGCCATTCGGATCTGGTCGAGTCTCCTAAACCAGCTACAGGAGTTACGCCAAGTTGGAGGACTCCTGGGACTTCAAGTGCTCGATCGCAGCATCATTTCGATGTGCCAAACCCCAGCAACTTCAGCCCTCGCGCTTCGCAGGAAGGAGTCCATCATGACAGCGCAATAAAACCTATGCCTTTGCCTGTTAGACCAAAACAACATGGCCCTCCGAGTACAAAAAAACCGAGACCTGTGGCAGGAGCGGCTGTCAAGAAAGACGTCCGCCCCAAGCCGTATACGTTGGAGGTTCCGGCAACCGCACCTCGCTATCCCCCGAACGGTATGTTATAATAGATATGATCTGCCACAGATTTCCAATTACTAACTTTCCCAGGTCATATCGACTTCTTTCCGTGGACGGGGAACCATCCCGAAGACCAATTCTCCGAGCCCATCATTCGCGGAGGTTATTACGATAAATCACAGATGACTCAGAATGAGTTTGGAACAGCCAGGCCATCTCTATTCCCCGCATTAAAGCACAAGAGTGGCCTACAAACACTTTCATCAATATTCACAAATGTGCTCGCGCAGCGGAGAGCCCACGGGCAAATTACCTCGGGTTCGACGTTCAAGCCCCCGCCTCGTGTAACCGTCACAGATACGAAGAGAGAGATGTGGCTCAAAGACCTAGCAAACCCCACGATTTCGTTGCGACGGCTGAGTAGATCGATTCCTCATGGTATACGTGGAAAGGTTCTGTTAGATCAATCGCTAAGCAAAAATATACCGATCGAAAGAGCTGTATGGTTGGCAAAATGTGTTGGAGCCAATGAGTTACGGTCTTTTCGAAGAAAGGGGGTTAGCGGGACGTTTGCCATGGGAGGCGAGGCAAAATGGATTCGAGATTTTACAGTGTGTGTAGAACAATTTCTCGAGAGTATCGTAAGCGCATGTGGTGAGGGGGATTTTAGGAATAGAATGACCTATGCGTAAGTTTCCAACGCTATTGTGAAGGGGAAAATACTAACCACCATCCAGTATTCGACTTGCGGCACATTTTTATGCAGAGCATTTACTCGACCGCGAGCATTATATGGAGTGGCTAGTTTCGTCATTGGAGAACAGCCCCCAAACAAAGTTACCTTTATGGATTTTGGTTACTCAAATTTATTGGAAAGACCTTTTGCAATACCGAAAGTACGGGCGGAGACTCTCCGCAGCCTTGCTGAATCACTTTGTTGAGGTAAGTTTTCGATTCTGAATTTTACCAAGCGTTCTTCTCACACATAATACAGACTGCCAAACACCCTGATCAGGACATATTAATGCCTATAATTGAACGCTTACGCGAACTACTTAAAACACTCATGGTCTCAAATCCGGACAGTTTTGTGACACCAGTCGCATGGGCCAAATATAGGGATGTCATACAATCAAACCTGGTGCCCGACGAGGAAAACTTCCAGATGGTCTTTGAGGCAATTGATCGGAGAAACCGACGTCTCATCATGCCTGGAACGGAGAAAGATAGCACTCCCCAACAACGCTTGATTCAACTTCTGGACAGTACACTTTCCGGGTCTTTTGAGAATGATATACTCAGAAAGTGCTGGAAACTTGATGACGACAAATCAATGCTCCTCCGAGTTGTTTTAGACTGGTCAACGTCTTCATATCGCCCAGGCTACTCGAAAATCTATGTTGCAGCACGCATTTTCAGATTTTGGAGTAAATCTGGAGTCGAAATTACAAATGGAATACTCGATTTTGTCGCTTCTGATGCTTGTGAGAAAGGACGCAGCAAGCGCTCCTTCTACCACCTGTTGTCGGAACTTGCACGTTCAGAACACTTTTCAGTAGCAAAGTATCTTCAGTGGTTGGTAGCTCGAGGCGGCCTTCATGATGCTAGAGATATTTTACCCGATGGTCCTTGTGCCACTCGACTCCTCGCTGAGCTTCCAACTCACAATCTCAACAAAGCCATTGTGCCGCTTCATTCGACGTTGCTTAGCCGTGCAGGTTTTTTTGTTGATGAGGAGGAAGAAAACATGAGAAATTGCATGGCTGCCATTAACCGGACCTTACCTGCCATGCAAGCGAACGATGACACAGAAATGGACCTGGATACTGTTCAAGTTGACGATGATATAAATACTCTTATCGCGCCACTGAGCAGATCGAGCAAGTCAGAAATCGGACTCTGGCTTAGACATAAGGTTCGACTTCAAATGCAGCAACCAACTATACCGCCCCTCGACAACTGGGATGCTTCAACGATGAAGTCTAGCACTTCAGCAATCACTCTTGCCGATTTCAATCAAGTTCGCTATTATGTTGAACTTGTGGAGGATTATTCAATGCTAGCAGATATATTGAAGCTTACCGCAAGTTCAACGGATCCTGAGGTTTTGGCCTCTTGTGTAGACACTGTCAACTTACACATCAGACCACTGGCCGCCATCGGGGCTCTGAACAACCTTTTTGAAATACTGGTGACTCGTATGCGAGTAATAGCGGAGGATCAAGACTGTTCACCCCGGATATTTTTGGCATCGCTCTCAGATCTTGCTAACCGAATCCCAAGTCACAAGGTTATCGCTCAACAACTCTCCCAGGAGCTTGTCTTGAGTGACAGGAAAACAGCAGCCGATGCTTGCTCGCCTGTGTCTGACCATATCGCTATTACCCAAGCCTCTGAGGTGGATTTCGTGGATGAAATTGAGAAGATTTTGGCAAGCGGCAATAGTATGGACCAAGCCACCTTGGATCGATTATTTCAGAGAGTTTCAGGGCAACTGGAATCATCGCGGGCGAAAACTTCTCAGCAGCAAAAGGAGTACGGCATGCTTCTCACAAAACTTCGTCCATTTGATCCTCAACATTTCGATAAGTTGATATCTGCTTGGGTCATACGGCTTTTGCAGATGGAAGAGCGACCAAGTATGATGGCAGCTCTGGGACCACTGGTTGCCTTTGGGTGCCTCTCATTTTCCACTATTGCGACGAGTACCAGGATCGTCCTTGAAATGGAATCTTCCCAGGCTTCGTCAAACAGTCGTACATCACAGGAACTCGTACAATTACTCTTGGGAACGTCAGACACTACAGAAGTAATGGGGGCTGAAGATGCTTATCGTTTGCAGATCAAGCAGTCACATATACAAACAGATTCTCCCGAGGTGGTGCTAACTAGTATTCGTCAAGATCTAGAACGTTCAAAGTCGACAAAGCCGAAGGATACCACCCCGGATACCTCTTTACTGATTTACAAACACGACACTTTCAAAGTCATGCAAGAATATGCTCTTTCATACCCCGATATGTTTATTCAAGTTCTTGTGCTGCCTTTGCTCAAGAATGGTGACTCACGAGGAGCTAGAGTAATCACTGCATTTGTTGACAAGCTGTTGTTTGGAAAGACAGGCGACGATGAGATTACAACCGAAGCTATCTTGAATATTGCCAACGATTTGACACCATCGTTCTGTCAAATAAAGCTTGAATCAATGTTCAGTGGCGAGGATAGTGTCATGGCAGGCACCGACGATTCTAGATCAGGGCGACTTCAGGCCTTCGACAGTGCCATCGAGGCAGCAGTAAATTCCGGAAAGACAGCCTGGGCTAGCATTGTTCCCCTACTTGAGGTTTCGGTGGCTCAACATCTACGGAGACGTTCTGAATTACAGTTCCTTGCATTATTCCCATCTCACAAAATGGCCGGCTCTTTTGATTTTTCGAACATGGAAAGCCGCCTGTTACACGCCAGGAACCTGTTACGAATCATAGATTCAACAGCATACAGCATCGCGTCTTCACAAACAAGCCCCAACCATACAAACATTGCCCAGGATATCTTGGCAACACTAAATGGTGTTCGATTGCTGTTATCGGGAACACAAATGCTGTCGATCAAGGAAACTCTCATCTCGCAATGGATGCCTCTTCTGCTATCTTTCATTACTCTTCACACTTCCGAATTCGAAGCAACTAAAATCGGGCACGAGATTCGGGCCAAAGTTATATTGGCTTTGTCCGCTATATTACTCGACCTACAAACTCTTGACTTGAACACGGAGGCGGCTGGCGACCTCATGGAACAAGATTTTGACCTGGCACTACACCTCATTGACGCTCTTCCCGATGATGTGCGTCAACAATGTATTCGCAGCCTTCACGACACGATATCGAGTCCACAAATGTACTACCTTTTCAGTTTCCAGGCCAATCCTTCCGAGGGCCTTGTACTTTGCCAAAAAGAGAGCGCGCCCACAACTAGTGGTGAGAGAAATGAGAAACTGACTCCTTTCGTTTTGAGAAGATGGGAAATATTAGGCGAACCCACGCCGAATATTGGAGAGAATGACACAAGTTTGAATCTTACCTTGTTCGGTGCTCGCCGTGGATAAATAGAGTGGGGGCCACATATTTGGAACAGCCCTTGTAGTAGTATGGAATTTCTGTATATTACGAGGGATGAGTGTATCAGGAATCAATCAGGGAGTATGGTAGGGATAGGAATTGTATTGAGGGACTGGACTAGGTGGATAGATAGATTAGCCTTTTTTTCTTTTGTGAACGATATTTATGATACCAATGGAAGAGGATGGGATGGGAATAAATGATGATATCAATAAATCTGAACACTGTTTTTTTGAGACGGTCATGCTCCTAGTAGACAGTAAAAGCGGCAGTAATTAGGACATTCTCGTTGTTCCAACCTTACAGCACAATCCAAAGTATTGTCCCAGAAAGTTGGGATAATGGTCCTTCATTATTCCGAGCCTTATGACAATTACCTTGAATTATCCTAGAGAGTTGGGACAACCAGAAAGATGGGCAGGTACGGACCTAAGTCTGTACTTGTACGGTCCGCATTTACTACCACTTTTCCTGTCCATTGCGAGCAATCAAAGGCTAAGCATTTTCTCAAACCCAATATCTCGGGATCCAGGGATATTATTTTCGTCTTCTCCGCAAACCGAGGAACACAAGGTCTGTTTCCTTCAACGGTTGTCTGTGCTGTGCGTCATGTCAAAGTTACTGTGGGTCGGATCGAGACTGTTTGGGTTTTGGGTGAGATCTGGATATTAATAATATTATGATATAAATTTAGGACGGGTTCTGAAAAGTATCTCGTATTCACTCACTATTATTACTTTAGGTGAATACGTAAAGGTCTTTTGTTTACTCCGTACTCGGTAAGACTTACGGGTAAGAACATGGGCTTTGCTCCGAGTAAACCTCCTTTATTTTGATTTTACGTATTGGTCTGGGATAACTACTTATATTGTCCGAGGAGGAGGCTTAGAAGAATGAAAAACTTCATAATATTCCGAGGCAATGGAAATCTCACCAATACAAACTGGTAGGCGCAAGTAGAGGGGCTCGCGGTGTATGTGTCTGTAGACTTGCTACCTATTATAAATACGAATAGTTTAGGAGGATTAGGAAGTCTAAATACTGTTCTTCTAAGTTTAGTAGTTTATATGGGAAAAGACTTTAATCTCTTGAGCTCGTTTGGTGAATTATTATTATTTTTGGTAACCGGGCTGCGCCACCTTACATATTGAGGCTTTCCGAGCTAGTCTTTTCAGAGGCACGCCACTAACGATCCGACTGCACTACCCAACTGCCAACTTGCAGGAGACCTAAGCTAGCCAGCGCCATCTTGCTCTTCTATTGTTGTTGTGTTGCGCGCATTCATCGCCATTCGCTCCTCACTCAGAAACAACCTCTCACACAATAGATTTTACCCTCGAATCGAAGCTGTCCCATCCGTGACATGGTCGCATGAACTCCCACCCTGCACTTTGTGAATTGCCGGATCCAGCGACCTTCTTCTACCGCCACTCTCTTGCGATTCGACCCTCATCCTCGTGCTAGCTATACACCCATACCTATAGCTTCTTATCTACGCCCTCGTGGCAGAGATCAGGTGCTTTGACGCCTACCGCGAAGATGGATAACGAGAACTACCCCGACCGTCAGTTCACGGAACCCCACGAACTGCCAGATCAACACCGCGAGAGAACAGGCAGTATGTCACTCGGCGCAAACCCGAATAGCGATGATGTATCACCTATCAATGGCGACTCTGCGGCTCCGGTAGCTCAACCAACTTTCGTGGACCCCAATGCGCAAGCCGTCAAGGATGTAGTAAACTCGGAGGTAAGAGCAAACTAGCCCTCGTTGCTGTCCAAGCTAATTAGACTTCTAAATAGATTGGAGTTTCCACATTGTTGAATCGATTGAAGCAATCTCTTGCGTCGGCCAAGGTGCAATATTCGACACCTTCCTCTCACCCCAATACTGACTACTTATATAGGAATTCGCAGCCTTTCTCAAGAAGCGATCGGATTTAGAGGAGGCGCATTCGGCAGGTCTCAAGAAGTTATGTAGATCAACGAGCGAAAGCATTCGAAGGCCGGATCACCGCCATGGATCCTTTTTACAATCCTACGAAGAAATCAACACGATACACGAGCGCATGGCAGATAATGGGGCGCAGTTTGCAATGTCACTGCACCAAATGCATGAGGACTTGAATGAGATGGCAGCAAATATTGAGCGGGGTAGAAAGCATTGGAAGACAAACGGATTGGCGGCAGAACAACGAGCGGCGGATTCGGAAAACCATATGAGAAAGTCTAAAGCCAAATACGATTCCTTGGCTGAGGATTACGATCGTGCGAAAACAGGAGATCGTCAAGCTGGGAAGAAATTTGGATTGAAGGGACCCAAATCAGCTGCCCAGCATGAAGAGGATCTATTGAGAAAACTCCAGGCCGCAGATTCCGATTACGCCGCCAAGGTACTTGCTGCTCAAGGCCAAAGACAAGAACTCTTGACAAAATTAAGACCAGAAGCTGTCAAGTCTATTGAAGAATTGATCAAAGAATGCGATTCGGCTTTGACTTTGCAAATGCAAAAGTTTGGTAAGTTTTATATCAATAGTTTTGGGGGTAGACCTTTTCTAATATGTTGAATAGCCTCTTTCAATGAGAAGCTTCTCTTGAGCAATGGCATGGATGTAGCCCCATTGCAAGGTACAGAAAGAAGCAATAAGTTCCGAAGTTTGCGCGATGTTGTTCAGTCCATCAATAATGAGCAGGATCTTAGTTCTTATTTGAGCAGCTACTCAAGTAAGATCGGGCCTCGGAATCAAGAGATCAAATATGAGCGTCATGCGGTGAGTGCAACTTCCATTAAATACTATTCCTTAGCTGACATTAGATAGGTGTTGAATCCTGGTGGTGGTGGACAAAGTGCGCAACGGCAATCTGACCCCCCAGCTTCTTTTGCAAACAAACAAGGACCCCCACCAGCTAACTTTGGCGCCGTGCAACCTATACAAACTGCACCTTCACACCAAAGCCATGCAAGTCAACCTTTCAACCAAATGCCAACACCAAGCAGCCAGCAGCATGAGAGAAGTTTCAGTGGTGGTCCAATGATGCAACAGTATGGTTCTACAGCCAATCCTCCTCGAGGCCCCCCTCAAAGTGCAGGCGGTTATAATTCTGGACCTCCTGCCGCAACGGGTTATAACTCTGGCTCTGTTAGTGCAAGTGGTCCTCCTCAACTCTCATCGCTTCCATTCCAGACATCGCAAACCCCACCACCATCCTTTCCGCAACAGCAGCAACAAGCTCCTCAAGCAAGCTATGCACAAAAGCAGAATCAAGGTCCTTACTCCCAATCTCCAAGCAGTGGTGTTGGCGGATCTTTGCCTCCTCTCAAGCCAGTATTTGGGCTTACGCTGGAGCAATTGTTTGAGAGGGATATGACGGCTGTTCCTATGGTGGTTTCTCAGTGCATTCAAGCAGTTGATCTGTTTGGTCTGGAGGTGGAGGGGATATACCGCGTATCAGGAACAGCATCTCATATTGCCAAAATCAAAGCCATGTTTGACAATGGTAAGTCGACATCATAATTTTTGCCACGGTGACGTGCTAACGCGAATGTAGACGCATCCAAAGTAGATTTTCGTCACCCAGAAAACTTCTTTCAAGATGTCAACAGTGTTGCTGGACTTCTTAAACAATTTTTCCGGGAGCTTCCTGATCCACTTTTGACGACTGAGCATTATGCTGGGTTTATTGAGGCTGCGAGTAAGTAGGCCCTTGGTGTGCGTGGTATATTTATAACTGACATGTTTCAGAAAACGACGACGACATTGTGCGCCGCGATTCGCTCCACGCCATTATCAACAGCCTCCCCGACCCCAATTATGCAACTCTCCGAGCCTTGACGCTGCATCTTGACCGAGTGCAAAAGGCGTCGGGATCTAATCGCATGAATGCTAGCAACTTGGCAGTTGTGTTTGGTCCAACGCTGATGGGAACGAATACGGGACCAAACATTGCTGATTCAGGATGGCAGGTCAAGGTGATTGACACGATATTACAAAACACGCTGCAAATCTTTGACGATGACTGAGGGGTTTATCGAGTGAGTGGGGGCTCATGAGGTGGGTGAGGAGGGGTTCTGGACTCGTGAGACAGGGGAGTTCTGTGTTGTATAATACGTAAGTACGCATAGCAGATGGTAGGCATGGTGAACTACCGAGCTGATATTGTCTTTGTTCCCTTCCGTACCACCTCTGAATAAAATTGCTGAGATTGTTGATCTGAGAACAAGATGAGAGTTTTGATAGCAGAGTGACTTTAGCGGAGATGAGGATGGACTTCGTAGTCTACCCCTGCTCGCGGTAGACAATAAAAGCGGCCGTAAATACTTCAGGTTCGTCGTACCTGCCTACCTAGCGCATTGTCCCCACCTTCTAGGCAATGCAAGGTGATGAATCTAAATGCTTGGGACAGTTTAATATTTACGAGAGCTTGGGACAATGAAGTTCGATTATCTCACAGTATTTGGCTCAAAGTATTTGGCTCATATCTAGAGTACTGCCGCTTTTCTGGTCTCCTGCTGTCCCCGGTCTAACGAGCCACGGTACGAGGGTGTATCCACCTTGCTCGGCGATGCCAAGAGGAATTGTGTGGTTTAAGTGGAGAGGAACGCGAACGTTCTGGGGATGGAATTGCGCTGGCTCGTGGGCATTCAGGGTTTGCTGCCAGTTGCGTCCGGGTTAAGTTTGAGGAAGGGCTGGCGGGTACGAATCAGCGTCTAGTCTCTCTCATCAACCGGCATGGTGGCGCCTGGTGGCGCATGGTGTCGTTGAAAACAGAGAAAGTTCTGAACAAAGGATTCGTACTCCTCCGAAGCGTAGCGCGAGTTGATTGGATTGTTTCGCGGGAGAACGTCCGAGGAACGGATTATCTTGCTTCCATACGAGGATACGATGGGAGGGGAGGGCTGTGAGTGGTCCTCACTGGCCTTAGCAGACGCGAGCTGGCTGCGTTGGGTGCAGCAACTTCCGAGGCGTTGCACGTCCCGTTGACGCTTCGTAGCCCGACTCGTAATTGCCCCTCGAGTCCCCATCTTAGGGATCGCTCTGGTTCGGATTCGTCTTGTTTGTCCACACTGAGGAAATTGGCGAGTGCTATGTAACTGGTGACCTCCCCCGCGATACGATCATACGACAAGATCGAGTTGCAATACGAATTGTCTGGTCTCGGGTACTTCAACGTTCAATTGTTGGACCTTCACCACTCACGGTCACAGCACAGGAAACGGTTATCGCTAGGACTGCACTGGACTGGACTGGACTGCACTGCACTGGACTGCGCTGGACTGCACTGCACCCACTCCACTCCAACTGCGGTACTGCTACTGCTTTCCCGGCACTACTCCACCACTCAACCTGTCAACTATCAAAAGACATCTCGCTATTGTCGGCCATCCTCGCCATGTCTCCTCCCTCAATTGCTCCAGCGCCAGCGCCGCTCCCCAATGACAACAGCTTCAGTGTGGCGTACAAGAAACTATCACGAAAATCGCATCGCAAATCACGAAATGGCTGTCACACGTGCAAAGGTCGCAAAATAAAAGTGGGTTCCATCTTCTGGGAATACCCCGCTGGACACTCTCAATACTCAATATACTAACCATACAATTATTTAGTGTGATGAACAAAAACCGCAGTGTGCGAATTGTAGCAGGCATTCCGTTCATTGTGTCTACCCACACACCATCTCCGTCTCGGTTTCCAGTCCGGAACCGGTTCGCATGACCTCTCCCATCGTGCATCCAAGTGTCTCTCCCCCAATCCAGAGCAGTAATGTTGCTTCTATTCTTGCGCCAATACCCCAGGCTTTAAAGTCTTCTGTTATCCGGGATGGAAGGAATGAGAGGGAGATGATTCGGCAGCCATTAAATGTGACGGACCTGGAATTACTACACCATTTCAACATATCGACCTCTTACACGTTGGCTAACGATTCCGGGCTTCAAACATGTTTCCGTATCAACGTGCCTCAGATTGGATTCTCATATCCTTTCGTTCTGGATGGCATTCTTGCCTTGGCCTCTCTCCATCTATCGCGGTTCAAGAGGGGGGATAAGAGAGCTTATTACGTCGCGGAAGCCCAACACCATTACGAATCCGCCCTGCGAGTAGCATCCTCCCTCATGCCAAACATCAGCGAAGAAACCTGTCCCGCACTCTACATCTTCGCCGTCTTCTGCTGTCACATCACCCTAGGACTCGGGCCCCGCCCAGGAGATTTCCTATTATTCGGCGAAGAAGGATTAGCAGAATGGCTAGTAATGTTCCGAGGAATGAAATCCATCGTAGCAACCTGTAGAGAGGCCCTCCGCAGCAGCGACCTCGCACCCATGTTCCAACTCCAAAACCGACATGTGGACCAACCGCCCTCCAATAACGAACATCTCCAAGCCCTTCGCGAGACGATCCTCGCTTCTGCATCTGAAGACCCGGATTTGCAACTTTACCTCACTGCTCTTGGTATCCTCGCTCGTTCATTCCCGTCCACTACGACGATGCCGGCGATTAGACCGGCGCAACCGAGTCCGCAGGTGGTGTTCGCTTGGTTGTATCGTGTGAGTGATGAGTTTGTTCTTACGCTTCAACAGAGACGCCCGATTCCTCTGGTTATCCTGGCGCATTTTTGTGTGCTGTTTAATAGTTTGAGTTCGTTTTGGTGGACCAAGGATTGGGTTGATCATTTGATGAGGGAGATCTATGGGAGTCTGCAGAAGGAGTATCGGCTTTGGATGAAGTGGCCTATGGAGGAAATAGGGTGGATTCCTAGCTGAGTGGATGAGAGAGGTTGAGAGATATTGAATTTGGTGAAGTGGGAGGAGAAATGGAAGATGTCACGGGGGGAAAGAAGTGGAAGGGCCTTGGGCTTGGAGTCGAAGTCGAGAGGAATATACTTCGGCACGGGACCATCCATATCGAGAGCGATATGACGAGGCCCTCGGAAGCAGCAGTGGTAGGGAAAAAAGATTCCTTCCAAGCAAAACCCGAGGACTCCCTCGAACTGCTACGCCACCGAGGAACGATTCCGGAATTTCGGTCTTGGACGCAATGTGGCGGGTCTTCCGGAAAATACTTTGGTGGTTGTGATTTGAGGGTTGGGGGTGCCGCGAGCGGTGGGATTTCACGGATGAGGAAGAGATGGATGAAGAAGTTTTGTGAGGAGATTTTTGTGGCGTTCTTCTATACCAAGCCTTCCCAATAAAGGAAAGGGGTTGGGGTTGGTTCTTTAAGGGATTGCGGATACCCCTTCTACTTTTTTCTCTATCTTATCAATGGACTTAAGGTAGAAGTCTAAAAGCTTAAAATTCAAAAGTAATTTAATACATCTCCTGGAAAGCCCTTTGCGTGTAAGAAGTCTGGCTGGGGGGAGAGCCTTTCCCTATGGCTTCAACTAGTTACCATCTGAGAAGGTTTAGAGTAATGATTTCCTGATTAACTATCTGAAGTTGTCAGAAGAAAGCCGGTTTTTTCTAATTGGAGGATTTTAAAGTTTTTTTTTTCTTTCAGATTAAAAATGTAGTAATTCAACCTTGGTCACGCGCCGAGTTACTTCAAAAGAGAAGGTCAAGATTTATTTAGTGGCTACGCTGTATGACGAATCTCCCTCTTCGTTCTTGCCTTGAAGAATCGATGTACTAAACTTGTCAAGTCTCCAGCTTTAACTTATATCCCTTCCATCCTTTCCTTTTTGAGCTAGTTTTAATGAAATGTCATGTATACCATTCTCCGTCTTGATCACTTCTTCTTTTTCTGCAGATGGAAATCGAGAGGTAATGAGTTGAAGGAAAGGCTTCAGTGTAAGGTGTAGAACTTGAAAGCGCAAAAACAAAGTGAAACGAAAGCGAGGGCAAGTAAGACAGAAAAGAGAGAAGTGTCGAGAAGTAAATGCACGAACAAAAAGCTGCTGCATACAAAATACCATAATGGGTATCAATCTTTTTGAATTACAGACTAGCTTAACAGTCAACACCAACTACCTCTTCTTCCCAAATTTGCCCCCCGTTGGTTTGCCAGCCAGTTTCGCACCCGGCTTCCCACCCTTAACCTTCTTCTTCCCCTTCACAGGTGCCAAAGCACCTTTTCCATCTCTCTCAGCCCTTCCTTTTTTCCACACCTTCCCCTCCGTCCTTGTATCCCGATCATCCAGCTTCTTCTTATCCTTATTACTCAACTTCCCAGGTTTCTTCTTCAAGATACTCTGTACACCATTCAACTCCGCTCGTCCCGCTTTCTTAGCATTTGTTTTATCCATCTCGCTCTCGAACCAAGTTCGTTTGGGTCGCCCTTGGATTTCCTCCTGGTGATCTATCATGTTATCACCCTTCTTAACTTGCATTTCTAATTGTGCAAGGACTTTATCTTCCTTTTCTTCTTTGAGGATCTCTTCGATTTCTTCTTCCATGTCGTCGACTTTTTCGGCCCACTCATCTGCGTCTGAAGCTTCGATTACCCGACTCACGATTTTGGCTCCTTGGGCTCTTCCGCTCTTTACGGCTGCCTTGACGATTTTTCGGTCGGGTTCGGCGGCTAGTGTACATGCACGACCTGCTCGTCCTGCACGAGCTGTTCTTCCAACTCTGTGAAGGTAGATCTCATGAGATTGGGGAGCTTCGTAGTTTATAACTGTGTCAACACCTTTGATATCGAGACCTCTGGACGCAAGATCGGTGGCTAGTAAGAACGCTGCTTTGCCGTCTCTGAATGCTTCCATACTTGCAATACGCTAGAAATGATGTTAGTCTATTTCAAGGCAAAATATTCAGAGAAATTTACCTGTTCTTGACTCATGCTACCGTGTAATTCAGTAGCTTTGAGACCAGAAAGTCCGAAAATAACTCTTGCTCTATGGGCTTCCTTCTTTTGTCGGAAGAAAACAATAACTCTATCGGTGTAAAGGTTGTTACAGATATATAGGAGATAGCCCATTCTCTTGGTTTCTCTGCCTGGTCGAAGACGAATAAACTCTTGGATCAAAGTGCCGACAGTTTGCTTCTGTGCGTCGACAAGGATTCTAACGGGACGATTCAATCCAACACGAATCAAATTATCAACAGAGGAAGTCATCGTTGCAGAAAATAACATGGTTTGTCTTGACTTAGGGATTGTCGTCAAAATCTCGTTAAGCTCGTCAGCAAATCCTGCTTCGAGCATTCGATCGGCTTCATCAAGAACCAAGATTTCCAAAGTGTCGACAGTAAAACTGGGCGAGTTTCGCATGTGATCGATAAATCTACCAGGAGTGGCGATGATAACATCTGGTCGAAGTCTCAGTTCTGCTTCTTGAACTTTGAGACTGAGGCCTCCCACGGCTAAACAGAATTTGATATCGGTATGACTTGCAAGTTTGGTGGCTACAGCGTGACATTGAATTGCCAATTCACGAGTAGGCATCAAAATTACCACTCTACTCGTGGGAACCTTTTTAGGGCGATATAACAGACGTTCGAGAACCGGAACAACGAATGCTCCAGTCTTTCCGGAACCAGTAACAGCTCCACCGACTACATCCTTTCCCAACAGAGCAACTGGTATCGTTTTGGCTTGAATTGGAGTGGGTTGCGTGAACCCAACAGCAGCGAGACCTCGTAGAATTGGTCTGGATAATGACATTGCTTGGAATGATAGATTTGAGGTTTTCTTGGCTCCTTTGGCAGGTTTCTCTTCGGGTGCGAAGAAGGCTTCTCTGCGAGCGGCTTCCTCTGGATCCTCGTCGTTCTCTTCCTCGTCGGAAGAATCGCCCATAGCAACATCGTTGGGATGGGGAGCGGGACTTGCAACAGAGTCATCATCTGAATCGTCTTCGCCACCTAGGTCCTCCTCTGGGTCTTCTTCAGGGTCTTGTTCACTGCCAGAATCCTCATCCGCAGATTCTGCACCCATTCCAAATCCGTCTTCTGCCAAAAATTCGTCGCCAGAGTTTTCCAAATCTAGTCCTTCCACATCCACTGGTTCCTCGTCGCTGGATGCACTCTCGTCCTCATCATCTGCCTTTTTGGTATCTAATTTTGCAGGCCCATCCTTCTTCTCTCTCCGTCGCGCAATAATTTCGTCGATATCCACAGTCCGTTTATCCCCTCCAAAACCATTGATACCCTTCTTTGCACTCTCAAAACCCCAACCCTCGAATTCCTCCAAAGCTCCCTCACCACCTTCATTGGCAAATTCGAAATCCGAGTCCATAGCGCCATCATCCTCATCCTTCGCACCCCATATTCCCTCGTTTGTATTTTCCTCCTCGTCATCTTCGGAAGTCTTTCCCTTCTTCGATTTTTTGCTTTTCTTCGTGATAGCTTTCGAGGTTTCGGCGGCGCGCTTCCGCTTCTTGTTTGATGGCGGGGGAGATGCTAGGACTTCCTCCTTGATATCTTCTGCTAAGTCGTCTTCATTGTCGGAAATGGTGAAGACAAAGTCATCTTCGACTTTATTCTTTGCGGAGGGAGCCATTGTTATGAATGCGCAATTGGTTGCGATGATTGAAATTGGTGGGATGTAGACCTCGTTATCATATCTCCATACAACTTTTTTTCTCTGCTTGGGCGGTGAGGGTGGCAGAAAAGCTTAGCGCCAAGTCTACAAAAGCAGCACCCAGAAACCCTCGACTTTGACCCCTCACCAAGGGTTGCAAGAATTAGTGACTTAACCCCGTCGCGCTTTCCTTCTACAACTGTCCCAAAACTTCTAGGAGAATGAAGTTAATACGAATATAATTGTTCTAGTTGTTTAGAATAACTGACGTGATTTTCTGAGCTTTAGTCGAACAATGAATCGGGGATGTAGAGCAGAGGGTTTCTACTCTTGGTCAGTCACGAATTCATACACCCCCTAGTGCCCTCACTCCACTTGGTACAGCACGGCAGAATATTTTAATGATTTTCTTTGATCTAAAAGACGGAGGATATTCACAGTGTGCATTTGCATAGAATGATCCATATTTATCTATACTATTCTTATATTTGTGTTCACTTAGGCTTCCATCGAATCAAAGAAGTTCTCCAGAAGTTTCTGTGGCATTTCTACTCCTTATATATACTGGAAAACCTTAAAATGAAGTTATTTATTTCCTTCTACGATTATTCTTGCCTTTTTGATGTAATGGGAAACCTCTGATCCCTCACTCTCCTTTGCTACAAGAGAATACTTTCACAATTATCTTTAATCTAGGGGACGGGAAAATTTCACTGTGTGTTTTAGAGTCACGTTGTATTGATCTGTGCTGTCTATTCTTGAATTTCTGTTCACTTGGTGCATCTATTCTGTGGGCCTATTTCCCTCCATCAAATCGAAGAAGAAAGATCTCCAGGAATTTTATGGAATTTCCACTGCTTATTTCTGACCGGATAACCTGACACGAAGTCATCTTATTTCCTTCTATTATTATTCTTACCTCACGATGCCAAAAAAAAAGAGAGAGAAAAGAGAAATTTTCAAATTGGGCTCTTAGGAACCATTTATCAAACATTAAAAAAAGGAGATATATATAAAGAAAGAGAAAAGAGAATTAAGAAACTTCTAAATTATATTTTGAGAAGGGGTATGAAGAACTCGCTAAGCCGCAGCAAAAGCTAAATCAAAAAAAGAAAAGGGTCATGAAAACATACTGAGTAGGTCATTAGAATAAGTAAGTAGGAGAAGACGAGCCAGTCGGACTTCTGCTACTTCGTCTTGGTCGTTTCGCGGGTCTCTTGCTCGGTAAACTGTCTATCCTTTCTAGAATATTGGTGTCGGGAATGAACTCGTCATCTGCAGGGCCAGCATCTTCTGGAGAAGGCTCTCTCACCTTTCGCTTTCTACCGGGCTTCTTCGCATCGGGAGCACGAGGTTTCATTGGCTTGCGTTCCTTGACTGCCTCGTTAGCGGCGTAGAGATCGCAGTCTCCGCGGTGGACACTAATGTTGTTACCCCCTCTCTCTACAAACATAGCGGTGACTCGATTAGGATAGTGAGTGATTTGGTATTCGGTAAGAGCGTGGCAGAGAGAGCGTTTGTACCAACCCTCGGGTTTTTCGCCTTCGAAAGCTACGGCATCTCTGATGTAGTCGTTGCAAATTGTCTCCATGGCCTTGTGGTCGCGGGTGATGGCCATCTTATTCTTCCCCTCCCGAATCTCACGAGTGTCGGGAAAGATGTTGAGGCATTTGGACAAGTGGGGAAAATCAATCATCTTTTCAAAGCAATAGAGATGCATGTAACCTGCATTGTGATAGGGGTCGAGATGAACACCTCTTGACCCCCATTTTCGAGATTGTTCATCGAAGGCGACACGGTAGAACCCCTTGTGGATGGTGTGGTCTTTCACTGGGCACTCGGTCCATCGACACTTGTCGGAACCCTTCTCAGGATACCGCTTACTACTGTCAGCAGGTGGATTCTGAATCCAAATTTGGAGAAATGAACGTTCCCTGTAATTTGGAGCATCCCCGGGAAATTGTGGTGGGCCGTGGTAGGGAAACAGGAAGAGATACTCGAAAAGTTGTTGTGTAGTGTACTCTTGGCCGACAGCAAGTTCACCGTACTTGGTGTATTGGAAAATTGGCTGGTTTGTCAAAGGGTTAATGGATCCCCAAGGCATTGGTGTGCCTCCAGGCAAAGGTTGGTAGAACCGTGATGGATCGAAGCTCGCAATGTTTTCCGGTCTTCTGTTCTTGCTCTCCTTTCCTGTACTTGTAAGTGCTCTCGCACGAGGGCTGTTTGTGCCTCGAGGAAATCGACTTCCATTATTCTTCTCCCTTTCAAGTTCGTCGGCAAGTAGTTGTTCGAGGTCTGGCTGGAACCCCTGAGGGCTATGGTACTGGTCGATAACATGAAGTGGCGTTTCCGGACTATCAAACCTATTCAAAATTTGGTTTTGATACACTCCCTGTTGAACTTGGGGAATCGCGGTATCCACATTGATATTCTTGGGAAGACTGGGGAGACTGTTCTGAACATACTGCTCGGCGACCATTGGCTCGAAGGGCTGGTTGAGAACCGGGAAAAGTTCCTGGCCGTAATTTGTCTGGTCGTAATGCATCTGGTCATCATTCGCCTGACCGTAATTTGCCTGATCAGAAATAGCAATTGTTCCATCGAGTTGACTGTAGTCATATCCGCCCTCTGGGGTGGGAGGAGTGTGAAGACCAACACCATACCAGTCATTCACTTGGTTGAAAGCCTCGAGCTGGTTGTTGATGTCTTCTGCCCATTCGTTATTGGCCATGTTGGGACTGTCTCCTGGTTGTTGCATGATGTATTATGAAAGAGTGTAATAATACAGCGCAGCTGTTCGTATGGTGTAAAGTAAAGCGAATGCCGTATACTAATTGCGGGCTTTTCTAAAGAAGGAAAGACACGATCCAGCCAGTGTCTGGGTGAGAACAGGTGTGTTGGCTGCTTGGAGGAGATGAAAGAAACTGATGAAAAAACAGAGAACAGAATTATTGCGGCGTGGGTTGGACTCTTATAGCAAGAACGTTTCTTTGTTGAACAATCGAGGCGAAGAAAGAGAGTAGTTTGAGACAAAGTGAAGAGACTAGAATGGGATTATGACCACATAATAACTGAATGAAACATGAGGCCGAGGAAAAAGACACATTGTCTATCTTTTTGGTTTAAAACAAAAGAACGAGGCGAGACATGGTTGAAGAAAGAGACAACTCTTTGTCTCCCGGATTCCGCCCTTGTCGGTTCCAATGGTCAAAGATTTGAGAGCAAGTGTAGCTTTGTCCCATCTTGGGAAGTAGAGAGCGACGAAGGTATTGTTCCTGTGCTGCTGCTGACAAGAATGGCTTCTAAACCACACACCCATGGCCCTCCAGAATTTAACATTAGACGCCGGAGGCTGAATAAAGAGAAAAAGGCTCCAGGGTACACAAGGTAATCAATGGTATACACGATAAGTAAAGTAAAGTATTTAATTTTGCTACCAACTTGTCAGCCTAAGGCTCATGACCCCACCACCGCACACTCCCATCCATTTCCAAATTGGAGTTGAATATTAACTGTCTTTTGTTGAAGTTAGCTTTGTGGCCAAATAAAGAAACTCCGTTGAATTTTTAAGAGAATAGAAAAGGTATATCATAAGGTCTCCAAGTTCATCTACATAATACCGAAGTATATTCTGAACAGGTCTATCGAAAATAATCATTTTACCACCGTGGGGGAGATCGAGAAAGAAAAAAAAGTTTACATACCAATAGAATGATGAAGTCCATTCGTCGAGGCTTGTTGTATCAGTGTTTGTATTAGATTGTTGCTTGCCCTCAATCGAGGTTGAGATAGCTTTTGAGTGCAGTTCAACCTTGGCGACCTCGCACTCGACCAATCCGTGCTGCTTGCCACGCGCTGACGCGCCAGACCTAACAATAGGAATGTACCGATGGCATCGATACGAATCAAGATCGTAACCATGTAGGAATACGAGCCATCGGTCGCAGCAGAGGTGGTGGGACGAGCGGTTTTAGTTGAAGCAAAAATAGAGTTGAAAAGTGTGTTGGAAGAAAAAGTTGGAAGGTTTTATGCGGAGAAAACCTGCCTTCCACTAGCGTGAAGGGCACGTGATCATCCGATTCTTGGACGACATCAAAAAGCGGCAGGAAATGGGTCTGCGATTCTCTGCCTACCTCTCCCGTTATTCCAACTCTATAAGACAATTTGAGGGAATTACCCTATTCATGTAGAACAACGTAGTCCGATTATCCCAATTCTAAAATCTTGTACGTCTTTATAAATAACTACTCGAAATTCTCCTTAGAATGAGAGTTGAACCTAGACCAGAGTGGTGTTACTGCCGCTTTTGCTCTCCGATGACGTTGAAAATTGAGGGCAGGCTTGGCGTGGAGAGAGTGTCAACCTCCAGCCAGCAGGGTATGCATGGCTCAGGTCGACTTGAATTGTATAGACGCTTTTCACTCCCAACATCTTTGCCTTTCTGGCCATTCACAACACCTGGATAGCCTCAATTCACACACTCTCTTCGCCTGTTTTCAACTTGGTCTCCAACGTCAATACCACCTCTCTTCATCCTTACAACAATACCGCAAACCATACAGTCTTGACTTGAACGGATTGCACCACACTCTGTGTTACCTGGTACAAACCCGCGCCCATTCCCTCGTATCTTCATGTATGCGCGTTACATCCTTCGTCCTCCCTGACCGAAATCTATAATCTTCCACTCTCGAATTCAACATCGCAACGCCTTTGCGCCTAGGCTTGCCTCGAGGCAAAGAAAGCGCCAATGGCTTCAAACAATCCGGTGCTGCAGGAGAAGCTACAAGAGCTGGACCACGAACTTGAGGTAAGCCTCCAACTTCTTCTACGGCGCTTCATCTGTCGCCCGGCTGGCAGCAAGTATTGAAGCAGGCGCAAGCGCATCTGTACTAACTTATCTATAGGAAGGAGATATTACAGAAAAAGGGTGCGAATACCCACCCTTGCCTATTCATGGCGAGCACATCTTCATTTTGAGAATCAGCTCTGATTTTGCTCGTACAGTTACCAAAAACGCCGAACACTCTTGCTCTCCCAGTTTATGGGCTCGTCTGCCAATACCGCCGAAACAAGAGGCCTCCGAGTACATTCTTCCAACGATACCGCCCACCCGTCAAACGATGACTCTCGTAGCGCATCCCTCGCGGCCCTCAATGCGAACTCAAATCACCAAGGTGACCATTATGAGTATGCGCCACAGATACCACCACAGTCGCCCGCGAGGCCGAGTTCTGGTGGGCGACTAGATACAATGGCAAGCGGGTATGGTAGTTTTGGGGACAACCGAGCACAAGAAGGGGGGTTCGCCTCCGGGGGAAGACCAAAAGAATTGAAGTTAGGAATTCATAATCCCACGCAAAGACCAACATCTTACAGCCGAGACTCTTTATTTCTACCCAAGACTCCAAATCCTGGTGAAATGTCTGCCGAACCTACCATGATGACGGCAACGTCAACAATGGCTTCAGGAGCGAACTATGCATTCAATCCTGCCTATCAAGTGGGGTATTCCGAGCAGCAAGGCAATCCCTATGAAAGCCAGGCCGGTACCATGATGGATTCGCATGGAACAATGCTAGGGGAGTCGCAACAAGGTTACTTTTCGGATTTTGCTGGCCAACAAGGATACGAGAATAATGGACCGCAAAATTCGTATGGCGGTGGACCACATAGGTACTCTTCAAGCGATGCATTCTCTCCAACAGCCGCCATGGCGCCTCCCATGTTAACCACCAGCGACCTTCCACCACCTGCCGCACTCGAGTACCAAATGCCCCTGGAGCCTCGGGACCTACCATTTGCTGTCTACGACCCTCATGATGCAAATACTCCAATGTCAAAATTTGATAATATCGCTGCGGTATTAAGACATCGAAGTAGGACAACAGCAAAAGCGCCCGCATATTGGGTATTGGATGGCAAGGGGAAAGAAATTGCCTCCATCACGTGGGACAAACTGACTAGTAGGGCTGAGAAGGTTGCTCAAGTAATCAGAGATAAAAGCTCTTTATATCGCGGAGATCGAGTTGCATTAATATATCGCGACGTGGAGGTTATCGATTTCGCTATCGCTCTTCTCGGGTGCTTCATTGCTGGTGTCGTCGCTGTCCCTATCAATGATCTAGAAGATTATGCAAAGCTCAACCTCATCCTTACATCTACACAAGCACATCTTGCGCTCACTACCGATTATAACCTAAAAGCCTTCCAGAGAGACATTACAACACAAAAGCTCAATTGGCCTCGCGGGGTGGAATGGTGGAAAACCAACGAATTTGGGAGCTATCATCCAAAGAAAAAGGATGATGTACCGCCTTTAACTGTCCCTGATCTTGCTTATATTGAATTTTCGCGGGCGCCTACCGGGGATTTGAGAGGTGTTGTTATGAGCCACCGTACAATTATGCATCAGATGGCTTGTTTGAGTGCTATCATTTCGACTGTTCCCGAAGATACTCCAGGGGATACCTTCAATTCTCGCCTAAGGGACAAGAACGGTAGACTTATGGCTGGCGGGAGCAATCGTGGCGAGATACTCCTCTCGTATTTGGACCCTCGCCAAGGCATCGGAATGATTCTAGGTGTATTATTGACCGTATACGGTGGTCATACGACTGTTTGGATGGAGAATAAGGCAGTCGAGACACCCGGGTTGTATGCACATCTCATCACGAAGTACAGAGCGACTTTGATGCTGGCCGACTATCCCGGACTGAAAAGAGCAGCCTACAATTATCAGCAAGACCCAATGACGACAAGAAATTTCAAGAAAGGGGTGGAACCAAACTTCCAACATGTGAAATTATGTTTGATTGACACCATCACTGTCGACAGCGAATTCCACGAAGTTCTTGCGGATCGATGGCTTCGGCCGATGAGAAACCCCAGAGCACGAGAATTGGTAGCTCCTATGCTTTGTCTTCCGGAACATGGAGGTATGGTGATAAGTATGCGAGACTGGTTAGGTGGAGAGGAGAATATGGGCTGTCCACTCAAACTTGACATAGGGTCTGATTCTGACTCGGAGGAGAAGACTGAAAAGAAAGAGAAAACTGCCGAAGATGGTTTCAGCACGTTGATTGGAGGAAGTAATACAACAAGGACGGAGCAGCGCGGAAGAACGGAGCTGAGCGAAGTTTTATTAGATCGCGAGGCACTTAAGACGAATGAGGTAGTCGTGGTCGCAATCGGAGACGAAGCACGCAAAAAGGCCAGTACTGAGCAAGGCACAGTGAGAGTGGGTGCTTTTGGTTTTCCCATACCTGATGCCACTCTTGCTGTAGTTGACCCAGAAACTGGCTTATTGGCTTCCCCACACTCCGTGGGTGAAATTTGGGTGGACTCGCCCTCTCTTTCCGGGGGTTTCTGGGCACTGCCAAAGCACACCGAGCAGATTTTCCATGCTCGTCCCTATAAGTTTGAGCAAGGCGATCCAACACCAATGATGGTAGAGCCAGAGTTCTTGCGTACGGGCTTGTTGGGAACTGTCATCGAAGGAAAAGTCTTCGTTCTTGGTCTCTACGAGGATCGGTTGAGGCAAAAGGTCGAATGGGTCGAGCATGGACACGAGGTTGCTGAGCATCGTTACTTTTTCGTCCAGCACATAATCGTGAGCATAATGAAAAATGTACCGAAGATATACGATTGTTCGGCTTTTGACGTATTCGTCAATGATGAGCATCTACCTATCGTTCTGCTGGAGTCTATGTCCGCTTCAACCGCCCCTGTCACGTCTGGAGGGCCCCCTCGGCAGCTAGACACAGCCTTGTTGGATTCATTATCAGAGCGCTGTATGGAAGTTCTGATGCAAGAGCACCATCTTCGAGTTTACTGTGTAATGATTACAGCACCCAATATTCTTCCAAAAGTCCTTAAAAACGGCCGCCGGGAAATTGGCAACATGCTATGTCGACGAGAATTCGATCTAGGAAATCTTCCATGTGTCCATGTGAAATTTGGCGTTGAACGAGCTGTACTCAATCTCCCCATTGGCGTGGATCCAATTGGGGGAATATGGTCTCCACTAGCTTCGCAGACGAGAGAAGACATCCTGTCCCCAGGTGACAAGCAATACTCTGGCATAGACCGGCGTGAGGTTGTCATAGATGATCGCACTTCCACTCCGCTAAATAATTTTACTAGCATTGTGGATCTACTACAATGGAGAGTCGCACGCCAGGCGGATGAGCTCTCCTACTGCACTATTGATGGCAGAGGGAAAGAGGGGAAAGGTATCACATGGAAGAAGTTCGATACCAAAGTTGCTGCTGTAGCAATGTATCTGAAGAACAAGGTCAAAGTCAGGGCTGGGGACCATTTGATCCTCATGTTTACGCACTCCGAGGACTTCGTATATGCCGCCCATGCTTGTTTCTGCTTGGGTGTCACAGCTATTCCAATGGCTCCCTTGGATCAAAATCGCTTGAATGAAGATGCGCCCGCTTTCCTCCACATGGTGTCGGACTACACCGTCAAGGCAGTACTCGTAAACCAAGATGTCGATCACCTCCTCAAGCAAAAGGCTGTGTCACAACACGTCAAGCAGTCTGCCCAGGTGCTCAAGGTTTCTGTCCCAGCCGTTTACAATACAACGAAGCCCCCTAAACAGAATAATGGATGTCGAGATCTTGGCCTCACCATGCAACCAACCTGGGTTCAACCTGGATTCCCTGTGCTTGTTTGGACCTACTGGACGCCGGACCAAAGACGCATCGCTGTTCAATTAGGCCATGACACAATTATGGGCATGTGCAAAGTTCAGAAGGAGACCTGCCAAATGACAAGTTCAAGGCCGGTATTAGGATGTGTTCGAAGCACAAGTGGTTTGGGGTTTATCCACACCTGTTTAATGGGAATCTTTGTTGGGGCACCTACATATCTCGTATCGCCGGTTGAGTTTGCTCAAAATCCAGTCTCTCTATTCCACACTTTATCGCGATACAAGATCAAGGACACTTACGCAACACCACAAATGCTCGATCACGCAATGTCAATCATGCCAGGCAAGGGGTTTACCCTTCATGAACTGAAAAACATGATGATATCTGCCGAGGGAAGACCGCGGGTTGATGTATTCCAAAAGGTCCGCCTGCATTTTGCAGCAACAGGCCTTGATCGGACAGCCATCAACACTATATACTCGCACGTTCTCAATCCGATGATTGCGTCTAGATCATACATGTGTATCGAGCCAATAGAGCTGTGGTTAGATACAGGGGCATTGAGGAGAGGCATGGTGTACCCTGTAGATCCCGATTCTGATCCCAGAGCTCTCTTGATTCAAGACTCAGGCATGGTTCCTGTTTCAACACAAATAGCCATCGTTAATCCAGAAAGCCGAAATCTCTGCCACGATGGAGAGTACGGGGAGATTTGGGTTGATTCAGAAGCCTGCGTCAAGTCTTTCTACGGCTCCAAGGATGCTTTTGATTCTGAGAGGTTCGACGGTCGCACTGAAGACGGCGACCCTAGCGTACAATATGTTCGTACTGGAGATCTTGGATTCCTTCACAACGTCAGTCGACCTATTGGTCCCAATGGAGCTCAAGTAGATATGCAGGTTTTGTTCGTGCTGGGAAACATTGGGGAAACATTTGAGATCAATGGTTTGAGTCACTTCCCCATGGACATCGAGTATTCCGTCGAGAAATGTCACCGAAATATTGTGCCTGGCGGTTGGTAAGTTGTTCCCTGTGTTTGAAACCCACCTCTCTCTAACATTATACAGTGCCATTTTCCAGGCAGGTGGTTTAATCGTGGTTCTAGTCGAGGTCGGCAGAAAAGCGTATCTCGCATCAATTGTGCCCGTTATTGTTAATGCCATACTTAATGAGCACCAAATTGTGGTTGACATTGTAGCATTTGTCGCCCGGGGCGATTTCCCACGGTCAAGGCTCGGCGAGAAACAACGAGGGAAAATCTTAGCCAGTTGGGTTACTAGGAAAATGCGTACGATGGCGCAGTTTGGTATCAGAGATCCAGAATCTGCCCTATCAGATATCACAGAAACTCCCATGGAGCCACGGACCGCCGTCGCTAGTCTTCGCAATAGCAGTGTTATGGCTAGCAGTCTCCGAAATGTTGAGCCCGCTCCCCAGATTCTTGAAGAACGAGAACTTGAGCGCCAAAGAACACAAGGCCAAAATAATTTTGCCCCGTTGCCTACCGGGATTTCAGAAATGCCTGCTTACAACTATAATGATTCGATAGCTGGGGGCAACGCGTCAGTGAAGAGTGATGACACACCGACAGATAATCGACGAGGCCACTTTGAGTTGCCTGCGGAGGAGTATGATCCTCATAAGAACACTTTACCAGCTCAGAATGATTTTACCGTTCCGGGCTTTGGAACATTTGATTCCCCGGGTAGCTCGCCGCCTCCAGTGGGTCCCAAACCTGGTAATGCAAATCCTCAAATAAACTTACCAGGTAAAGGGGCACGCGGTGATATTTGGAGTTTACCTAGTCAACAAACGGGGGGTGGTGGTCTGCGAATTCAAAATGGCACGATTGACGATGATGATGACGAAAGTTGGAAAGGGGATGCTTTAAATTCAATGAATTTGGCAGGACGATAATGTAAACAGGAACCGGCAATAACAAGTAGAAGTAGAGCAGGTATTCTGATGTATATAATTGGGCTTTCTTGTGGGTAAGACTTCAAAACTCATGAATACAGAAGTAATTTTGTTCAGAGTATATGCACGATCCTTTCTTAGGGTATGGCCTCGTGCCGTTCAAATATACCCCCCTCGCGGTGGTCATTAAAAGTGGCAGTAAATTCCAACTTCAACTACCCAATACTTTGGGACAATTAAGCTTCATTGTTCTAAACAAAATTGTTCCAAGTGTTTTAAAACAATTGCTTTGAATTACCCTAAAAAGCTGGGGCAACGAGGGCGTGGGCAGGAAGGTGCGAACCTAATGTCTTTACTGCCACTTTTAATGTCCATCGCGAGCCCCGTACGTCGATTATAATGCGACATAGGTTAGAACAGTGTATATTTGGATAGAAGGGCAATTTATCTCGTTTATTAACTCTAGAATTTGGTGTTTCAACAATGATTGCGGATAATTTTTGTATCAGCAAACAATTCTGACTCGAGTTTCGAAATGACTCAGTGAACAAATGGTACCTGCATCAATCGCTTTGTTCAAGCATTCCGTTATCTGAATCATTTTGACGCCAACTTTTCAACCCTATTTCGTGCCTTTGTTCTCCTTTAAATTCCATTGATCGAGTGGGTTTGCCATTCACTAGATATATCTCCAATATGTCTGCTCGATCTTCGAAGATTCACTCACATTTTCACTCGGAATTTACTTCCAGCAGAGTCAAACTTTTAAATTCTGCCAAAGCAGCTTCAACAATAAAATTTTATAATTTTGCAACTAAAAAGCGACCGAAGACTTGTCACGTGCACCGAAAGCGGCAGCTCTACCAGGATCTCGCCTTCCCAGCTGGGAGAGCACTCACGTCCTAGAATAAATCCACAAGTTGGCTCCTTGAGCGACGAAATCTCAGTATCTGTGCTGCGACTGGGTTATAAGTGTTGAATCGGTCGTTTGTCTCTGGTCTCAAATAATAGAGGTCTCTAACGCCACCTCCCTGGGGTTTCGGACAGAAGATAATGGACCTTCAGATTGACACACAGGTCAAGCCTAAGGGGCAGAGGAAGTCAACGCCGACAACACCAAAACCTGTAGTTGGACCCCGATTACAAGTTATTGTAGTTGTAGGTTTTCCTTTTGTTTTCAATGTCTTGTCTCTTCCATTTGGGCGGTTGTTCCCAAGCGACTTCCTTCGTCTTTCAATTTACTGAACCTGGAAGCGCTTGTCTGCATAAACCATGCAGTTCTAGTGGGGATTCAGTCACGTGCTATTTCTACTTACCTAGATACGTTTAATTCATAAACGTACCTAAGTAATTACACATTCTCTTCAGACCATGTAGCTTTCTGCAAATCTATCTTTTGTTGTTCATAGCTAATATCCATATTTTAGGGAGCTGGTGGAGGACCCTTTGAAGATGCTGCGACCAGTATGCTAGTACGCTCAACATCCAAAGATTGGTCAACAAACAGCTTGTTGTCAGTGGATTCAGGATGTCTTCTTGCTGCTCTTGCAAGAATCATAGAAGAGCATGTTGGATCCGATTCTAAGAGGCCAGTTACTCTGACAACTGGGCCTTTTCAAGGACTGACTCTCCCTTTCATCAATAAAAACGCAAATGCCCTCCATATCACCAAGGAACTGATTCAAACCTTCGTCGTAACTCATCCTCATCTGGACCACACTTCGGGATTTATCTTTGCAACTGCGGGGATGGATTTCAAACGACAGAAGAAACTCGCAGCATTGCCAAGCACTCTTCACGCGTTCAGAAATTACATCTTCAATGGTATAATTTGGCCAAATTTGTCTGACCAGCATTCGGGAGTCAAATTGATAAGCTATTACGAGTTGACGGAGGGGGGAGAGCCCTCAATTGAAGATGGCGGATATGTGACACTTGCAGAGGGGTTGGATGTGATGGCAATGCATGTGACACATGGCAACTGCAAACTCCAACATTTCAAGCATACAATGAGACACAATGCCGAGTTGGGGTATTCTTATCCAGTCTCAACACCCATTACCCCCGCTTCGGCAAAGACGCCGGAATCTCCAGGTGCTGGTGGATCTTCTAATTACAAGACGGTGTTCAATGGACCCATACCTGGTACCGACGACCAATGTCCAGTTGATAGCACAGCGGTGTTCATTCGCGACGCCGCCAGCAAACAAGAGATCCTCATTTTCGGGGACGTTGAGCCCGATACGGTTTCTCTTCGACCACTAAACAGGTTTGTCTGGCTCAAGGCAGCCCCCAAAATTGCGTCAGGTCAGCTGAAGGCAATCTTCATCGAATCATCGTGGACCGATTCTAAGCCAGAAGATTATCTGTTCGGGCACCTTACGCCCAAATATATTTTCCAGGAGCTAGGGTTTTTGGCGAATTTGGTAGAACCGCTTCTTCCATCCGATTCTCAGAATGATCCCAAGAAGAGAAAACGCACCACCAACTCACAACTTCCAGGCCGTCGACAAAGTAGAACCTCAAGGGCACAAGAGTCGCCTACTTCTCAAAGACATAAAACACCAGTCACACAAACAAGCGACCATCTTCATCAACTTTCCGTCCAAGAGGATGTAGAGATGACGTCTCCAAATTATGATGGTCCTTTGAGTGGGGTCAAGGTTGTCATTATTCATGTTAAAGATCAAATGTTTGATGGGCCGGACCCGAGGGCGACAATCAGAGCGGAACTTAGGTCTCATGAGGAGCGAGACAGACTCGGAGCTCAGTTTATTGTTTCTGAATCGGGGGATTCGTATTTTATTTGAGAATTTTATGTTCTGTAATCTTGGGCTTGGAGTTTTTAGGAGGCGTTTTTGTTTGGGAAATGTTCATATTATGGGAGGGGATCTTTTGGGTGGCGTCGTGGAGTGGGCGTCTTTAGATCGGGATGGTGGGAATACCCGTATATATAAGAATTGGTTTGGTGGGGTTGCTGTGTCTTCTTTCTTTTTTTGGGGGGGGGGGGGGGGGGGGTATTTCGTTTTTAAAAGGGGGTATTGGGGGTTTTTTTATCGGGTTGGGGTAAAAATTTCGGGGGTGTAATTTTTATTTGAGGAGTTTATTTTTTTTCCATTTTTGTTTTTAAGGGGTTGTTGATATTCACTTTTTTAAAGGCGTTGTTTTGTTTTTCTGTAAGTTCCAGCTCAAGAGAGCTTCGAAAGCGGGGTCACTTTTAAGATTAAGTCGTAATAGAGTACAGCAAAGATTGGAAATTGACATAATATGTCGACTTGTAGTGACAATAACAATGGGTATTCCTTAACTTGGCCATTCATACAACCAAAGATGTCGGACATTAGTCAGACACGTCTCCAGCATCCAAGGTAGGCTGTTCACGAAAACTGGCCAGCTTCAACATGTCAAACACAACTACACTTTTCCATTTACACAATCATAGACTTCATTCAACTACTAGCTAGGAGCTTCCTGATCTCAAGCTTACGGACCGAGACGAATTCTAAATTCTCCACTTCCCAGGCGTGGAAAACGTATCCACAGTATCCCGGCATCTTTCTATCTAGCCGGTTTTTCCAGTACTGTAAATACTTTCACTAGTTCCGATATCTTAAATCATTACAATTGCGGCCTCAAAAAGACCTAGAAAGGTTGTTGCTCTAATAAAACTAGAAGCTTTATCTAGATTTTGGTACAAAGGGAAATTACACTAGAATGTAACTATATTCTACCTCGTCAACTCACTTTCCGTAACCTACTTTCTTACATCTGTCTTATACCTCACGTCGTTGTCTTAACTAAACAATCTATTAAATTAAGAAGTGATATATCAACGAAACTCGACATCTCTAAAACCCAAGTTCACAATCATCAATCCTCGCCAACACCTTCAAAAGGAGGCCGGAAGATAAGCGAAGAGACCAATCACAAACCTAGCCAGAGAAAAGCTGTCGACGCTTAACAAAGTCTCGCAGGCGAAGCGAGCACTTGAGCAGCAGAATATACAACTCACCAATAAGGCTAGTTTCAAGAGCGAGAAGTCTCTTCTTGCCTTATACCAGGCTTACTTTGTGAAGGAAAAGTTAGATGGCGAATCTCTTTTCGAAATGCACTTCAAAGTCGAAAAGTCCGAATTCGATGTTAGTACGATACAAAGAGACCCGTTTCGAGAGAAGAAACTTTTGGAAACGGGTTGTATTGGTCCACTGGATTGCAGGTAGAGGTCCAGGTTGTGTCAGAAAAAGAGTAGGTTAAATGGAAAGTAAAATCGTTTCTACAGCTCCCTTGCTGTCAAAATCTACAAGGTGGGAAGGGAAGGGCATTGTTGAAGTCGAAGTAATCACACGTGTCTAGGTGGTCCGAAGGAGTACATTACCAGCATCCATAGCATCGTGGGCATTGGCGTGGAGGTCGAGATTACGTTGGAAAAGAAGTGGCATATAATTCACGACTCAAGCAAGACAAGTAAAACTCATGGTTTACTCGCCAATGAGTTGACAGCTTACTCCATGTCCTCGGAAAAAAAAGTTGTTTCTTATTTCCACACTACACTCTAACCCTTCTAATTCACCTCCCCACCCAACTTCTCCAACTCCTCCTTCAAGAAGTCCTCCGCATTAATAAGTTCCGTACTCCCATAAACCACCCTCCTCTTCCCCGCGCCCTTCTCCGCCCCAGCTCCCCCAGCACCCGTCCGCGTCGCCCACTCCTGCAAATTCCCATACTCATCCATACTCCCACCCCCAACAGTAAAAACAATAGCCTCACTAAAACCTTGCCGCCTCTGCCCAAAGGTAGCTTGTTGTCCAGGTCCATGACCGCCCATACCACCTGGCATTTGCTCGCCTTTGCGGGCCGCGCTGGGAGGTGGCATCGTGCCTCGGGCGTTGGCGCTCCGTGGGTCAAAGTAGAGGTAGTTTTCGGTTTTGGCGATGGCGCTACTGCTTGCACCTGCGGGGTCCATGATGGATTCGGTGATTTTTGTGACTGTGAGATCACGATTTGCGGGGAGGAAGTTCTTGACGCCTGAAATGAGATTTTCAAAGTTGGCACCGACTCCGGATTCTTTGAGGGATGATGTGAGGCGGGAGGAGATGCCGCTGAATTGAGAGAAGAGTTGATTCGAAGCCGAGGATTGTTGGCTGGTTTGAGATGGAGCAGTAGACATCATTGTTGTTTTGGTATAGGTGCGGACTCTGTTGGCTGTTAGAAAGTGTATAAATTGTGGTGTTCAATATACTTACTGTTTGACATAGGCTAGGGAAGTTGTGTCCGCTCCTGCTGCCTTGAGAATTTCCTCAAACTTCTCTATGTCTGTCCTTGAGATTTCCTGATCTGTGCTAAGATACCATATGATGAACAATCGTAATTTATCCTTGGGCTCTGTCCCTTTGGTGTCGTCGCCGAGAACCTCGAACATTTGAGCCTTGGTCTGCTTCGTAATAGTTTCTTCCATTTGGAAATAATTGTCAAGCTGTCGATTTTTGATACCCGTCAATAATGCGGCCAATATGTTCATATGTTTATCAAGCATCGCCTTCCGTTCTCGCAGTTCTGGGAGAAGTGTGATGGCAGCCTTTAGATGTTGCGCCGAGGCACTTGAATCATCTTCGAGATCTTCAATTGACGAAGCCCCGGTTTTCCTGGTCACCTCATTCGCATCATCTTTGTATTTTGACAACTCGGCATCAATATCCTCGGCAACCTGTGGAAATGGAACGCTCGCATTCTTCTTCCAGAAAGAATCGTTGTGTTCAAGATCATATCCCTTTTTCGTCGAGCCTTTTGCGGGGTTCTCCTCGTCGATTGGAGTCTCAACGGTTATTCGGTTGAGCTTCATGTTCAAGACATCGTGGACAAGGGATTGGTATGTCCAAGAGTGCGAAAGCATCGGTATTAAATCGACATTTCGGTCCAAAAGAATAAGGACAGGCCTAGACGATGGTGTACCTGCGGATGATGCCCCTCTACCTGTTGGCGCGGAAAACAAGTTGTCTTTCGAATTCAAGATATGATCGCGAAGTTTTCGGTCGAGCTTTGCAGCAATCATTTCAGCTGCAGCTCCTTTCGGGCATCGTATAATAGGCATTACAGCTAGAATTGTCAGCCAGAATCCCAGTCCCAGATTTCCAAGAGAATCGCATACCCATTGTAGCCATCACACTGAACAGCCCGCTTACAATCCTGTCCACAACATGGTCTAATTGTTCTTCGGTAGTCTGCCCGCTATTCAATGCCCAGTACGCATTTTCTTTTCTCATACCCAAACTGAATAAATCTGGCTCTCCAACAATAAAGTTCAAGTATTGATCGTAGAATTGTGAAATGGTTTCCGATGTTCCAGCTTCTGCGGTTTGTCTCGCAAAGTCTTCGAGTAAGGGACGGGGTATCGAGGAGAGGAAATTGATGTATGCGGGGGAATAGAGGCCACGAGAGAGGTCGGTGGTAATCGCTTGTAGATTCGAGGGGGTAGGTTCAACCAAGTACAGAACAGGAACGTCAGGTATAGGATGGCGGGCGGATGCTATATGCCTAACTTGGTCAGTAACTTGTTGCGACAAATAAGATCATTGCTCTTGCTTCCTTTATCTCATTGTGCGAGATATTCTTGGACAATCAGAAGTATTGTTCGAAAAGATTTAGGACAACGGAGAAATAGAGTTTCTCATTTTTCTAAATCCTTCGAACAATAGTTTTAATTGTCTTAACCCATTTCGTACAATGTTTACCGAAACAGGTGCCCAAGAGCAACTAGTAGGGTGTCTCTTGCCATGCGGACCTACATATGCATTGTCACTCCCCAAGTCCGCAAGTCAGAGACTCGCAGAACACTGCTAATCACATCCCTTCCCAAATCGTCAAAGACCAGTACTTTCCAGATTGGGTCTCCATCAGCGTTGAGGAGGGGCGTCGAAGGGACCGCGAGTCCGTTTGCATTATGGTCGGCAGGGTTGTGGTCGAGCTCTTCGGATTCGTGGTTGAGATTTAGCATGCGCTTGATTGATGCTGTGGAATAATTAGCTATAGCTAGGTCATGGCGGGGTAGGTTGAATAGTTACTGATTTGACGGTCCCGGAGGGAAGTGCTGCTCGCCATGATGAGAGGAAAGGCTGCAAATCAGCCAGGTTGCAATTATGGTGGCATGTAATGCGGGATGGTGGGATACAGCTTGCTTTATGAGGAGCTAGACTAGTGAGTCTTAAATGTCAGGACAGATTGCTTAGACTGTGAATACCCAGTGGTGATATCAGATTCTCATCTTCCCGTGGCCTTGAAGCCTGTCCTGTTGACGCTGGCTGGCTGGCCCCGATTGGACCATGCCTGATCCGGCTAGCGCCAGCCGAGGCGTTTCGGCGCGGCCAACCCTCCGTTGATTTCGCAGGACGTCGCTCAGTTCCTTTCTTTTCTTTCAACGACACTTCTTCCCCAACTCCATCTTCTATCCCCATCCCATCCGCCAGATCTCTTCTTTGGCTGATTATGGCCGCGACGCTGCCCAGATACAAATGATTCTGATCGTACAAATGAACTGCACAAAGTGAACTGGGTTAAAGGGGGCAACAACCGCTCGTGGAGCGTCGCCTTAATAAAAAGGGTACGGTGACACCTTAACACTTCATTATTATGCTCTGTCGCGAGCCCTCCATAAGGGCGAGGACGCGCGCGCGAGAGAGAGAGACCTACACCACCAAGAACACCAGAGAGTTGCGAGAGATGAGGGAGAGCAGCACACTGGAAGAATCGGTTTGCTGCGTTGCGCTGCGCCAGAGTTGGGCTCAATGCAGCACCCCCTGTACCTACACTACACGCTATTCTGCCCGCCTTACCTTCGCCCTTCGTGGTGTCTAGACATAAGCTTGCGCTTCTGCTCCAGCATTGGGCGAGGGCATTCTGGTGTAAAGGGGACTGCGCTGGGCTGTATACCATCACCACCATCATTTTTGCCATCCTAGCCGGCCCTCTAAGTCGTCTCTGTATGGGCAAAGGAGGCAGTGCAAGGCAAAGCAAAGCATCCTGCTACCCTTCAAAAGGGCGATTTTCGTGTTGCGCTGTTCCTTACGGTTGCCGGGAGCGGCCAGTGCCGCACAATGAATCTGCTGGGGGCGGAAAAGGGAAAAGGGCCACACCCGAAAAAGTAGTTGGCGTTGGCTTCCTTCCCCCCCCAGTTGATTCACTCCCAGCCTGGAATCGTGACAAACTCGATTCGTCCTTCACCGCGAATTTGTTGCCGTTGGCCAACCCCAACCAACAAGCGGCGTGTAGACCACAGGCATCCCTTTCCTCACCTTTTCCTTGGTGGTGCCCGAGCCGATAGCATGTTTCTAAATTGAAAGTTCCTTGAAAGCTGATCCAAACCCCTCGTCTAGCATCCAATCACATTTCCATTTTCGGCCAAAAGTAACGCCGCTTTTACGATAAACGCACACCCTAATATTTACTAAGAACGACTCCGACCTTTCCTCCCGCTTCCGATACCCGGCCGATTTCTTTCTTGCTCTCGACCAAATATAATCACGTGATTTCATTCTCTTGTACATTCGTCCTCGTCACTTCTCCCCATCACAGCCATCATCATGGAGGGCAATCAAGGCCATGGCTATATACAGGAAGATCATAGCTACGATGAGCTATTGAATAATGGGGGGTGGCCCGGTGCCAATGATCAGTTTTTGTATGGGCAACAAACGCAGCAACCGCAGGACCTATTCGCCAGGTATAATGCAAATCAGCAACAACCATCGTTTGATCACTTCGAAATGCAACAGCACCCATCATACCAGCAGCCTGTTACATATACGAATTCTCCATACTCGCATGCTCCTCAATTCCAACATCACCCCCAGCACCAGCAGCCTCAACATGGCCGGCCGTTGGACCTGTTCGCGACTTCCTCCGCAAGTGATTCATCCCTCCAAAGTTCCGCGCCATACTCAGGCCACACGAACCTTGGTGCCCACCCAAACCAACTTGCTCACCCGGCCCAAAATACTTCGTACTCAATTGCTCCTAACGCAACACAATACGCTCAGTACAGCATGCCCTCGAGTCAGCCCATGAGTAGTGGTCAAACCGTGGCATATCAACAGCCACAAAACCCTTTGGTGAATAGCTTTGTTCAGAGATCGCAGCCCCAGGCGCACTCCGGAGTGTATTTCAACGAGGTGGAGAATGGAAACATGCAACGTAATGTTAGCAACCCGATTCACTTTGGAGCAGTGCCCACCCAGAATCAACAGCCCGTGGAACCCAAACCTGCGCCTATAAATGCTTCTGAGAGAATCTACCAGTCCATCAACACCAATTCCATGAACCATCTCAAGACTGTACCTGCTGATGTGCCTTCTCCGTCTCAGTCCCAACCCAGGGTCATCGTGAAACCGTATAATCCATTACGCATGGTCAAGGCAGAACTTCTTCCCAAGAAGAACGACACCATCAGTCAACGCCTTGATCACGCACCTTATGTTGCTTTTGGCTCAACCCCCATACAAGTCAACCTTAATCTCAAGAGTCAGTCTTCTCCTTTCTCCTATAGCTTCGCGTGACATCATTGCCATGTCCATGTGTATTCGCTGACATGTTCCCTCTGCAGACACGATTCCCAAATATCATCCAAGAAAATCGAGAAGCGGAAAAGAATTAGTACCGGGGTTTAACAACTCGCGTAAGTATTTCGCATCCCTGCACGTGAATATAGATTCTGTAAATTCGTCTTCCATACTGAGCCTTCGCTTAGAATCCTTGGTACCTGCTCGACCATCAACCAAAAAGGAACGACGCCCCAAACCAGAGCACCAAACATCCCACTGGAAGGGCACTAGTGGGGGTCCAAAGGCAACGATTGCAAAGGCAAACGGTCTTCGCGCCACCGACGACAACGCGTCAAAAACATCGACACCTACCGACTCGAGCACGTCAGAAGACGAGTCTAGTTCAGAAGAGGAATCGGAGTACGAAGAACCAGATATGCCTCCTATTCAGGATGTCAGCGAGGTAAGTTTCACATCGATCTTTTACTCTCATTGCTTTTCACGTCTGCTCATTGCTCTCCACGTCTGTTTTCTGCTGTCGGCAGTCTGCAGTCTGTCTACCAGTCGGATTGCATTCATGCTATTCACGCTGGCACAAACTCATCGGCTTATGGTGGAGAGCCTGTCTGATTTTCGGTTTGAATTTTACCGACGCGTCATAACGCGCATCTCAAGTGAATTTTGGTGAACAATACTAACTTCTTTGTTCTTTTTTTAGATTCGTGGTGCAACTAGACCAACTTCTTTTGCGGCAGGTGTTCGGTGGGATGCGATTGGCGTTATTTGGAGAGATCCCAACACCAATCCTAATGCAAAGGTGGTTCAAGAGGCAATCGAAGAGTACTATGAGATCATCAGCTCGCTACGTACTAAGATGAAAGCAAACAAGGAGGCTGAGGCTACAGCAAGTCCTACACAAGTTGGTAAACTTCAGAACGAGCGGCAGGTTTTATCTGATGCTCTTTATGAAGCTGTTAACGCTGCCAATACCCTAGGCTACATTTCAATTGTGGAAAATCTAGGAGGCCATCAGAGACTTGTAAATGCACTGACTTCGACATTAATTGAATGCACAAAAGCTAAGCCTCCAGATCTACTTGGAAAGCTTCCTAGAGCTGTCTTTAGTTTACTTGCCAAATTTCAGACTATGACTGATGCACTTCTGGAAAAACTCAAGTTCGGCTCAATTCAAAAGCGCTGGACTGACCCCAAGAAGAACAATGGGACCAAGGTTTCGGACGAGCAACTTGACAAGGACATTGCTGCAATTAAAGCCAACACAGTTGAGGGCAAAGAAAGAGCCGCCAAGGCAAGGAAGGATGCTACAAAGGCAGAGGAGCAAAGAAAGGTGCTGAATAAGATTGAGCAAACCAAGTCTAGGATTGAGGGAACCAACAAGAATCCGGCAACGAATCCCGCAAAGAGACCACATGAAGGTGATGGTACCAACGGAAAACCCAACAAGAAATTTGCTTCGGATGTATCTGGCGCCCCTGCTACAAAGCCAGTTCTTCAAAAGAAGCAAAATCTACTCGGAATTTCAACGAAGCCAATCCAGAAACCGGCTGCCAAGAAGCGGGAACCCTCTCCACCAACAGTCTCCAAGTTTTCTGCCCTTCTCGATAGTATACACCGCCCACCTGAGCCCCCCAAAGCTCCCGAAGTTCCTGTTGGACCACCCGAGACTCCAGAGGAAAAGGCGCGCCGGGAGAGAAAGGAAGCCAGAAGAAAGTTGAAGGTCAGATTCAAGGAGGGAGCGGCCTTGGAAGAAGTCAGACTCTTCACACACGACCATGCTGAGGATGAGGGTCGTCAAGGAGACATGCTGAGAGATGCCCACGATGATCGCAGCGAGGGTATGATGCACAAACGACGAGTCTCGGGAACAATCGAGGAGGATGAAGAATATCAACCTGACGACCTTGATCAACCTTACCCTGAATTGATTGAAATCGATTTCAGCGATCTGAAGGCGCCCACGAAGTTTGGCCAGAAGTACATTACACGTGGCGGAGACCGAACATTTACGACACCCGAACAGCAAGCACAAGAACGACGTGAAGCTATCGAACTTATGGTTACCTACATCGATACTAGTGATATACCTCCTACACCAAAAGAACCATCACTTGCAATGGGTCAGACTGATGGTGCCGAAGATGATGCCGCGCCAGTTCCATCACTGAAATGGCCAACAGAAGCCTGGGTCGTTCAAAGACTGCATGAGATTAGGCAGTATGGTCCGGAATACGCAACACAGTTTTTCCTACGCCGTTTGGAGGAACAAAAGTCACAAGGTCGAGTGCATGGCACGGCGGCATCTGGTTCATCTCAATTTCAACAAACCATACCACCACCGGCGAAGATCGATCTTGCAGCATATCAAAACCTCTTGAACATTATCGAGTCTTTGAAGGGCAAACCCTATCCAGCCACCGAACCACCTGAATGGATGACCAACCCCAATCAAATATCCATTTGGTGGGAGGGCTACCACAGAGACCAGGCTGCCAAACCCAAGCCAGAGATCGCAGCGCCAGTCGAGCAACCTCACTATCAACAACCTCAGGCTGTCGCCCAACCACCGCCGCCACAAATCCCCATGTATGCAGAGCAAGCTTATCAAGCCCCACAAGCTCAAGCAAACATGTCTTCCTCCAACGATATTGCTCAACAAGTACAAAGTCTTCTGGCTGGTGGTTACGGGAATGGTGGTAATGCCAACGCGAACCAACAATATGACTACGCGGCGTGGGCAGCTGCTGCTCAGGCTCAGGCACAAGCTCAACAGGCTCAAGCCCAGATCTACAACGCTCAGCCTCAACAACCCAACTGGGAAGGTTCGCAATGGGAGGATCATCAGCCTGAACCTGAACCCACGAGAAGCAAGGCGAAGCAACGCGGGTACGAGATGAAGGAATGGAATGGTGCTCAGAAGCAACTCGACCCCAATATCTTCGACGAAAATGGCGATTACAAGGGCAAGAAGAAGCCATGCCGATTCTTTGCTGAGGGAAAGTGTACGAAGGGTGCTCGATGCACTTATCTTCACGGCTAGATTTTCGATTTGTCGCCTCGATACGGCTCGATACGATATACCACAAACAACCTTCTCTCTCTTTTTTTCGCATCATGTTCTTCATACGGCGCATTTTTGGAGGACATTAAAAGAATACCCCGACTTCCATAATTCCTTTTCACACACTGACATAGAAGGATGACAAGAGCTGTCACCTTTCTTTCTCTACTACTACTTCTTTTTTCCCTTCGATTGTACCTATGTATTTCTAATTACTGACGCGAAAAAGAGCGGTCACGGTGTCCTCTTTTTCTCTTTCTTCTTTTACAACTTGCATTGCATGGGTGGATGGGTGGAAGTTCTTATGAATGGATGCATGGATTTGTGCTTGGTGGAGGAAGTGAATGGTTTTGTTTGCTGGTGATGGAGGGGGTTAGGGTGGAAGGTGGGTGAGATATTTCGTGGAGGGTGTATGAGGGATGAGTGATGGTATGCGGGAGGGGATGAGAGAAAAGATGTATTCTAGATATGGGGGCATTAGCTTGCTGGTTGCTACGATTTGCAGATTCTTTTATTGAGGAGAAGAAAGAGAGACCTTTTGAGAAGATTTTTTTTTGTGTCTTGCTTTAAATAATGTGACATTCTTGCGTCGTGATTGCACTGCACGTAGGATGGTTGTTTGTTGTTTATGAAGATAACTTGAATCAACTCATACCTCGAGTTGTACATACCCAGAACTCTGATTCTATCGACTGCCCAACATAGCTACTTCAAAAAACTCCAACCCCCCCTGGATAAGTTGATCCAATGGGCTGAAGTATTGAGAAACGTCATCCTTTTTCGCGTCGGCATACAATTTTCGTCATGAGTCTCTGGGTACTCTTGGAAACCCCTTTGGGTGTGTTGGCGATCTTGGAGAGATGGATGGGGGGCGTGGAGATAACTTTTCTTTGATGGGAGTGTATCTTAGGAGTGTAAGAATCTCGAGCTTTGCTCTGAGTACACCCCCTTCCTCCATTACCCCAAAAACTTAACATAATCTCAACTATTGTGCGAAAGCATATAGGAGAATGGAGAAATCAGTTTCTCCATTCTTCTAAGCCTTCTCAGAGAATAAATCTCGTTTTCCTAGACCCTCTCGCACAATAATTGCGAAAGAGGGTGTACTCAGAGTAAAGCCTATATTTCTTACTGAGTTGAGCGGGGGTTTTTTACGGGATGAGAAGGGTTGCTGTCGATTTGTTTGGTTGTTGCCGAAATGATCTTAATCTGATACTGGTTACTTGAGGATGGATCAAGGTAGGGAGAAGGTTTGAGATGTTTGTTTTTTCCTGGGACGATGTGCGTACGGTCTCTGTTGCAAGTTAATTTTGATGGGACTTGGGGTTTCAATCCAGGCGAGAATCCGATCTCTCGATCGAAAATTTTGGTTAAAGTAACTTCTTTGGAACACTCGGAAGTATTTAAAAGGGGTTCTCAACAACTTTGGAAATAAACTTTTTGAATTTTTCTTGAGGGGATATATGGGAGTTCTTAGGTTTGGGTGTTACTGGTGCAGCACCTCATGTTTGATATGGACTTCTTTCTTTCTAGTAAAAATTTTAAAAGCGGAAGAGGGCTAGAACCTTTGGATTCATAGATCACATCAGATAGAAAACGTCCAGTGAGAGGTCTGAAGGCTCCTGTTCATATTCGGAGAGTCTTCAGAGGAGGGAATTAAGGGAGAGGTTCTGAGTTTGAATTAACGTAGGTATAGTCTTTTTTGACACAGGGCTTATTGTTGCTCCTCTTCTCTTGACTTCTCAAAACTTCCCTGTCACTGAAAATGCTTTGAAACTGGGTTAATGAAGTGATTTACTGTCAATTTATTTTTCGCTGTAGTTTATATTTATAGTGGTTTGATTGTATAAAACAACTCTCTTGTTGACATTTAGAAGTCGATTGAGTCGATTTGAGGAAATGCCACGTGACAGTTCCCTTCAAGCTGGCGCTCAATGACGGGAACACTGATCGCGGGCACGTGATTGAAGTCATGGAAGGTAGGTGACCAGTAAAGGCCCTCATGGGCGCGACACAGCTTAAGTCGTTCCCTCCCTCTGAAATCGACCTCGACCGCAGAGAGCAAGAAGGGAAGGCACATTCCCGACCACGCTCAGAGTATAAACCCCGCCCTCTCCATATACGATTTTTTGTCTTCGAAAACGCATCGCGGGTGGCAGCAAAAGACCGCCATGCTACACCACGACAATTCTGGACAATTAAGGAGGACGTATGATTTAATTAAGTGACCAGAAAAGTTTTGATCACGATCCTTTTTCTGTCTAGTTAATATTTCAAAGGGTGCGCTTCGTTCACATTTTTTCAAGGCTTCTCGTGGCTCAGCTGTTCGAGGCAGCCCGTGGGGATTTTGGACCAGCAAAACTGTCTTCTATAACACCTTAATCTCCCAACACTAAGATCAAAGAGGCTTACCCACCATCGGAGAAGCATTCAAAGAACACTAATTCTATTATATGATCGGGCCAGTGGCAATATCCCCTATTTTTGGCCTATTAGGCCTCAAACATACTCAAAATCTGTCCTTCGAGCTGCCTAACTTCAATAGGATGACACTGGTTTGACGACGTCACCGTTACCAGAAAATTGCCCATCGTGAGGCCCGAATAGTCGAGTCTTTTCGGCCTCCCTCTCAATTGATCCTCGCATAATCATCTCCTGGTCAAATGCTGGCATTTCTCCACGTGAAATTGTCATGCGTGTTGTGTGTGGCGTAGAGCACCCTGAACTCATTTACGGTACACTACAATTCAACCTTCCAGAAGATTTTGGCGGCTGTGTTCTTTTTCTTTGGGTTAACCTTACGTCGCACAAAACCTATGGCTCACTCCAAACAGTCGGTACGGAGTAAGGATTACTTACATGCGCCTCTCATCTCAATGCAATATGGCGAGCACATGGCAAGTTTGAAACATACGCCTTGGAAGCCACACCGAATTAGGTGCTGGTTTAGTAGCCAGGCTGACCTTTGTTTCGCAATTTTCGTCTTACTCTTTATTCATCTTTCTAGAATCCAAACAAGCTTATTTTTATGTCAAATTCGTCCGAAATCTGCAAGTCCCGACGAGACTTCTATGCAATTTTCACATACCGGTCAGCATTGTACACGCCCAGCCATTTCCGTGTTCAATTGGCTCGAATGATTAGACCAATTCCGAATAAACACTTGGTAATTTGATGAGCATCGTGGTCTTGGAATTTGGGGGTACTCGGGCGATCCTTGGCGATCGAAATTAGTTCGCGATTTCTCTTGATCCTTCGAGTCTTTTACTTTCTCTAGTCACTCCTGCTCCCACTTTTATTCTATATGATACGGTGATTGTGCGAAATAACTCAAGACAAGCTTAGAAGCATCAATAAATCAGGTTTCTAATTCTTCTGATCCTTCTCGGTCACTAGCTAAAAGTATCTGAAAAATTGCACGATGAGCGCCGGAGAATAATGGCTGAGCCTCTTACTTCGTCCCAGGCGTAACGGTCCATATCGGGACTCAGCGAAGCAGGGTTTCTTTAGGGGCCCAGTTATGAATTGTTACGCCTGGGACGAAGTAAGAGAAGCGGGCATTGCTCTGCGAACGCCCAAATTTACCTTGGTTGTACGAAACGGTCTTGGATAATTGAAAGTATTGTTCGAGAAGATCTCAGAGAATTAGAGACTGAATTTTTTTTATTCTCCTAATCCTCTGATACAATATTTGCAATTGTGCGAGATCTACTCGAGTAATGAGATTTGGGGTGTTCGCAGAGTAATGCTCGCTTCTCTTATGAGCAAGTCCTTAAAACTCAACTCATACGATGTTTGCAGGGGTTCTTTTTACCAACGTGGTAAGTAGCTCGTCGCGAAGGTTCATTTTAGGTTCATCCTTCAGAACTAGGCCTCGATCAATCTAGAACTACGCCCCTTAACACCAATAAAGCTAGTCAACAGTAAAAACATGCCCAACATGTTTTCTTCCTTCGTAATACTTCGCAAAAAGCCGCTGTTATCCATAATAAATCTCGCGAACTTCCCAAATTGGCTTTGTACGGTAAGCAAGTTAATCTCACTTGACATATAATTAAAGCACGAACAGTTATATATAAGTACATCTGCCCTCGTGCATTCTCTTTCACTTCACACAAACCATCACAATCGTTACACACTGCCTTTCAAAGCCTTCCTTTTCCCTCCTTCACACTCGTTATTAAAAAACGAACTCAATTCACGATGCGTTCAAGCCTCTACCTACCTCTGGGCCTCGCCCTCGTCCAAGCATCAGTGGCAGTACCCATGGAAAACGTTTCCATCAAACAAAGAGCAGACCCAGCTCATTGGCAACCGACGAAAGGATTATCATGGCAAATCATCCTCCTCGGAGACAACGGACCTTTAGATCTACAAGTCGACGTATACGATGTCGATATGTACAACCCTAACGGAAAGGCTGAAGCCGACATTAAAACTCTCAAAGCCAATGGCAAAAAGGTCATCTGCTATTTCTCGGCGGGAACCACGGAAAACTGGCGAGGCGATTATGATCAGTTTGATCATACTCCCGGCGTTGACGAAGGTGGAAAAGTGAAGCAGGAGGATGGAGAACCATGGAGCGGAGAACTTTGGGCCAATACCAAATCCGACAACGTTAGAAAGGTCATGAAAGCTCGCATTACCAAAGCCAAACAACTCGGCTGTGATGCTATTGATCCTGATAACATGGATGCATACGACAACGAAGGTGGTGGATTTACCCCCAAACTCACTCTCGACAACGCAAAGGATTACCTTCAATTCCTCACTACCGAAGCACACACTCAAGGTATGGCAATTGGTCTCAAGAACTCCAAAGATCTTGTTGATTACGCCATCTCCATCGGAGTTGATTTCGCGGTCAATGAAGAGTGCTCGAAGTACAAGGAATGTGGAGATCAATTTCAGAATTGGATTACGGCTAGTCCTGCTAAACCCGTCTTTCATATCGAATATCCCAATGCTGGCAAATTTCCTTGCTACGACAATACCACTGATGCAGCGATGTGCACTGGTAATGGTGAGAGTGGTAACCCAACGAACAACTTGGCCGGTTGGTCTACGGTTTTGAAGGATGCGGATTGCCAGAAGGGGTTGATGTTGTGTGATGGAAAGACTTATGCCATGGACAAGACACCCGGAAAATGCTAGATGGTGAAGTGATGCGAGTGGATTGATAGAGAGGTCTTCATTTCTTACCCAAGTTCCATGAGTTTCATCGCGGGATAAGTTGGCGATCACCATCTTAATATGGATTGACGCCTCCTGGGCCTTTTTATGTGCATTTCGGTTTGTTTCTTTATATTGGCTTTGGAGTTTGTTAAAATCAATTTACATTTATGATTTATCGCGATGCCTCATTTTGAAATTATGGATTTTTAGTTTAATCTGAACTCCCCTTCTTCCAACGTGTTCGCCTCGGTGTCGAACACCGATGATAGTATATGCCGCTCTATTATCCGTTGCGAGGTAGTATTTGAATGTCACAATATTTGGTCTTGCTTCTTCAAGCTGAACGGTGAAGTGGAACTTGTCCGAAATGTCCTTCCAGTGTGTACAGCGTGAACACAAACTACTCTACTACTCACTTCTACTCGAGTAATACTCTTGAGTAGTAAAATAAAGTATGAGTAGTGGGTCGGATGAGTAGAGTAGAGTAGTGACTCAAGGCTACTCGACTAGCCTTGAGTAGTCTATAAATAGTAATAATATATAAATACACGCTAAAAAGTTATAATATTAGTTGTAGAGAATAAGAATTTCAAGAAAACTAGATTAAAAATTAAGAACTCCCGCCTCTTTTCTCTCTTTCTCTTCTATAACTTTACTTGAGTAGAAAATTGAGAAAATACTCCGACGACCAGCGCCACCCCTAACGCTACTCCGGAGTCTCGTCCCGGCTCGGGCCGATTCGGCCCGCACTAATCCACTACTCGAGAGTATTACTCGAGTAGTAATGAGTAGAGTAGAGCATGTGGCATGTGGCATGAGGCCATTGTTCAGGTGTTAAATGAGTATTCTAATAAACCCTCGAAACCATCTCTCACCAGTCAAGATTCTGAAACTTCCCAAGTTACATTTCCTTGCACTGGTTTGATTTCGTCTTTAGAAAAACCAGAAATCGTTTCTATCGTTGGCATCTGTGGCGAATTAGAAGAGGCTACAAACAGCAACCAAAATGTTACCTTCGTTCTTAACGAGAAACGGCAGATGGGAACTATAACATTAAACAAGAAAACAATAACACGATGCCGAAACCCAAGTACAACGACACTGAAGGAACTCCTCTCAGCGAGCACTGCGCGCCATCAGGGTCCAATTTTACCATGGAAACTTCGAATGATGCTCGCTCTTAAACTTGCTTCAAACCTTCTTCAGCTTCTACAAACGGGATGGCTGATTGGAACCTGGTCAAAAGACATGGTGCACTAGGGGTTGTAAGAATTCGTGACTGTAACCCTGTCGCGCTTTCTATCCTACGATTGTCCTAACACTTCTAGGAGAATGAAGATAACATAATTATAATTGCTCTAGTGGTTTAGGACAATGAAATTAATTTTCTGAGTTTTAGTCAAACAATCGGGATTGTAGGGCAGAGAGATTCTACTCTTGATCAGTCACGAATTCCTGCACCCCCTGGTGGTGTGCTTCCAACAGCATTTGAACAGTAAAGGAGATTTACAACTCAATCTTTGGGCGTCCATTCGTAATCGTCGGTTGCACCAGCCCACTCGTCCACCTACCACCAACTTACCCACGAGAGGATCGGTCTTTTTAATTAGTCTCGCTTTTCAATTAGTCCTAGTTAAAATGGGTCCAAAAACCGTTGATGCATGAAAATCGAAAACTCGGGCAACAACACGTTTTGTATGTGAATCTTAGCGAGACTAATTAAAAAGACCGATCCTCTCGTGGGTAAGTTGGTCGTGGGTGGACAAGTGGGTTAGTGCAGTCAACGATTATGCCTTCCTTTTGGAGAAAATAACGAGAATAATCCGCCGAGGATAGAGCCAAAGAAAGCACTCCTTGAACTTGGTATCTTGCTGCTCGAAATTTGGCACGAAACGACTTTGGAAACGGGATTTGGAACTGCAAGGCCGCAGATTGATGGATATTACCAGCGTTGGACGTTGGCAGCGGAATGGCTCGATGATACAAACAATTTACTGCCAGATCTGTACGACAGAGCGGTCTCTCATTGCATACAGAGACCGGTGGGTGAAGAACGAGCTCCAGATTGGGATAATATCCATTTTGTGGGTGCCGTTTGTGAAAAATGGTAGACAGTGGCGCTGAAGACCTGGCTAGGCTAGGGTCCAATCGCAACACTAAGCAACCCTAACATTGAACCATGACCCTAGCGTTCCAATCCCTTTTACCTGCAGCAATTGATCTCAAACAATTACTTTTCTCAAAATGAAAACCCCATAAACTCCATCGAATGCCGCCAACCATCCCATCTAGCATGATCACCAGCCCTAGCAACCCCACCTTCCTCATTGAGTATCGTTCCGTACTCGTACAACCCCCCTAAAATCCCCCGAGATCCCCGGGAATTAAAAACTCGGCTCCTGATAATCCGAAACGGCAATATACCCCAAACAACAACAACTTTAACTATAACCCCGCTATTCGGTGAAAACAAGGTGGTAAAAGCTTAAAAAAATTGTTTGAAATTACTTCTCAATTTCTCGAATTGCAAGATCTAATTAATCCCGCCAAAAAGAGGATAACGTAGAGCTCTGTTTGCACGAATTTATGAAGGAAGCAAAACTGCAACTTTAAACACCAGGTACCGAAAATACATGAAGGAAACCCCTTGCATTTTTTCAACCCCACATAAAGGAAAACAGGAACAACTGACAGGGTATTTTAAGAGGAGGACAATTTGTGGATATAAACATGGAGAAATTTAGAAAATATATGATCTACCAGATCTTGGAGTTTGTCCGGTACTGTTAGACTTCCCCCGATCTGATCCGTACAGCCGCCGCGGAAACAATGATAAGTCGTATTAATATGCGGAAACCCCCATTCTCAATTGAGTTTCTTGCTACCTCTCACTACCTGTTTTCTTCTTGAATTGGGATTCTTCATCGTACTCTGTCATCATGAAATTCTCATCATCCCTCGTCCTTGGCTTCCTGTCTCTATGTCAAGCTTTACCAGCATCAAGTTCCAACGAAAAGAAAGCAGCCAAACCAGCGGCTTTTTTCCTCGCCGGTGATTCAACAACTGCAGTTTCAGGTGGATGGGGAGATGGATTCTTGGAACTTTTGACGAATGGAGCAATCGGACAAAATTTCGCCCAGAATGGAAGGACAACCGTGAGCTTCGTATCCGAAGGATTTTGGGATCAAACTATGGCGGCTGTGAAGGAAAACGCCGCGAACTATACACCATATGTGACGATTCAGGTATGTTGCCACCACATGAGACTTCAAAAAATCCAACGACAAAAGCTAATACAAGGTAGTTCGGCCACAACGATCAAAAAGCGGAAGCAAATATCAGTGTCGCTCAATTCAAAGTGAACCTGAAAGCAATGGTTGATCAAGTACGAAGTGCAGGAGGTTCACCAATCCTTGTAACCTCCCTCACCCGCCGAACATTCAATACCACCACCGGAAAAGTCATCGAGAGCCTTGCCCCACAAGTGATTGCAGCACTCGAGGTCGCCAAGGAAAACAAAGCTCAATTCATTGATTTAAACAAAGCTTCTACTGCTTATATCAATGCCATTGGACAGAGCAACGCCGATTTGTATAACTTGGCGAGTGGAGACAGGACTCACTTGAATCCTTCTGGGAAAAAGTTGTTTGGAAATATGGTTGCGAAGTTGATTGGACGGAGTCCCGATTTGGATTTGGGTACTCAGACGAAGGGCTATCTGACTCCTAATGCAACGATCGTTGCTGCTATTGATGCTAGAAAATTCATTTTGCCATGAATGTTGGATTGATAAGCGAACCGAAGAAACAAATAATAAATACGATTTTTGTCATGAAAGATTTATTTTTAAGTGATATTCACGTGAGTTATGAAATCCTTGCATCTCGGCCAATAGAAGTAAAACGGAAAGTACCTATGAGGTTCGTACCTGCCTACCTAGTTCGTTGTTCCAACTACCTAGGATAATTCAGAGTAATTACCCTAGATATTTAGAAGATCTAGTTTCATTGTTCTAAAACGTTTAGGGTAATATTGGACTGTACCAGCTAGCTACTTACTGCCGCTTTCTCCGTCTACCGTCAAACAAGGAATGGATGCATTGGATGAGTGCTAACTGTAACTTGAATGAGAAAGGTTGGCTTCTGTAACAAATTCTGAAAGTATAACTACCAACAACAATACCAAACCAATACGTTTAGTGACAATATCATAAGCAAAATGACCAAGCTCAGGTGGTGACCTCTTCTCGTCTCCGCGAGTTTCAAACTCTTGCCCATCACACCCGCCTCCATTTCCACACGCAATACCTCAAACTCCTCCATTAATTTGACGTTGTAAGGATGATCTAGGCCGAGTGTTTTTTCGAGACGCACAATCACTTGTTCAAAACATGTCATTGCCTCCACAAATTTCTTTTGTGACTTGAGAATTCTTGCCAGATTGGCCGTGCTTTTTAATGTAAAGGAGTGAGATGGCCCAAGCAATCGCTTGTTCATTTCCACCAGCCTTTTCATAATCTCCTCCGCAAGCTTAAGTCTTCCTTGGTCCCGATACACAAGCGCTAGATTGTTGGTGCACAAGAGTGTATCTGGATGTTCTTTTCCCAAGGTTTTTAATTGAGTTTCCAGAGCCTTTGTCATGTATTCCTCAGCGCGGTCGTATTGTCCAAGATCTTGGAACACGGATCCGACATTGATAGCTGCTATGAGAGTTGCAGGATGGTCTTCCCCAAGCCTCTTGCGGCGTCCTAATAAGGATCGCTGTTGAAATTCCATAGCTTCGTCAGGGTTGCCTCGTGCTCGCAGAATCTGTGCTAATGTATCGAAGCTGTTGAAGGCAGTCTGGCGACCTTCCCCTAGAGTGTTGACCTGCCCTTCCACCGCACCACGCGCAAATTTCTCTGCGGCTACAAAACTTCCTTTCCGGTACAAGACCCATGCAAGATCCGCCATAGTTTTGAAGGTTCCCTGGTGCTGTTGGCCAAGAACAGATTTCTTGCCTTCAAGCGTTCTCAAAAACAAATCCTCTGCCAAATCAAACTTTTCTTGGCGATCATAGATATTCGCAAGCTTATCCATGGCTGACAAGGTCCACGCATCCCAAAGGCCTCGTGTTTTCTGACGAGAATTAAATATCCTTTCCCACACGACTTCACCCTCTCTGTTCTGTCCGCATTCCAATAAAAATGATCCGATCCACTCATTGACATTGTCTAGCTCCTCTTTATATGTACCTGCTGCTGTATTACCAAGATAATCATTTATGTGTGCAAGTAATGCGTACTGGCTCGGTCTCTTCAATTTAAAGGACCTTTGTCGATAATTGTCAGCGAGAAATCCCATGAGTATTTTGCCAGATATAATGGAGTAATACTGTCGCTGCTCCTCGCTTGTTCTCAGCCGAATCCAGTCTTTGACCAGAGGATGGAGCGAGAAATGGCAAAATCCATCATCTCCTCTAGTCCAGGCCTGAACCAGTGAAGTTTGAGCAAGTTCATCTAAGATCCGCGCGAATGTGTCACAATCCCATTGCCTTGTGCCATCCAGCGTTCGTTTCGACGGATTAAACCCCGAGAGAATTGTCCCTTTTGGGTAAATATTACCGAGGCAAGGTAATAAACACTGAACAGGCCAGGAATAATCTTCGAACACCTGTGCACCCTTGCAATATCCCATAAAAAGCTCCTCAGAGATGTCTTTGAAGTTGAAGAACGAGAACAGAGTGAGAAGGTCAGCTTTCTCCTTGCCGCAGTTTGCAGCATGGACAAGAGGTAGAAAAGAAAGCTCCCAGGTTGTGAATACACTGAGGGATGTCTCCATCTCGGCCTCGCTGTTGATTTTTCTTCGGTATTGGGAAAGCAGGGGGGTATGTTTCAGGATTTTCTCTCTTTTTTTGTCATAATGATCCATAAAGTCACCAATTCGGATCCTTTGCTGTTTGACATATGAACCCGATTGTGTAATAGCAAGTGGGTGGTAGGCAAGCATGCGAACTATGCGTTGCGCTTCGTCGACTTCACCAGACTGACTTTCCTTTTGACCAAGGTATGCCGTTCGCCGGAATAGTTCCAAAGCATCACTTTCGGGCAGCCCCTCAATTCGAATTGCAGAGACCATATCATGGGCCAAGTCCTCCGATACTGGGTGTCTGCTAGTGATAATGATCCTCCCACCCTCTCCTTCAGGCAAAAAGTTCCGAAGGTTGTCGAAGCGAGTAATTTCGTCGTAGTTATCGAAAACTAAGAGCCATGGAGCTGACCAGTCCCTGAACTTCTCAATGATATAATCTACCACTTCATCGTCCGTCACAAACTCTTCAGGGCGCTTGATCTTTCCGGCGATGTTCTGAAATCCTTTCTTGACTGTAGCTTCTGACGTTGCATCAACCCAAAAAATAGCACCCAAACCTTCTTCCTTTGCTCGTCGGCAGTACTCGAGAGCAATTTGCGACTTTCCTTGGCCGCCAATTCCCCTCAATACAACAACATGAGTCCCACAAACTTGTTTGGAACTGAATGCCACTTGGATCCTGGCCAAAATATCGTCACGACCAATGAAATCATGTACGAGACGTCCATGTGGGACTTGATAATAACTCCTCGTGGGTGATGATGTGGCTGATGGATCGGTTGTATGCGCACTTAGACTGCGGAGCGTAGATTGGATGCCATCCAGTGTACTCTGCATATGAGGGGCCATATTTTCAAAGTTACTAAGCGTGGAGGACAGGCCTTTTGCAACGACACAAAATTCTCTGGTGTCCAACCGTGTTTTCTTGACTTCAAGGTTGATGGAGTTTGAGATCTTTCTGTATTCGATTAGAAATGTACCTCAACGAATGCTTAGAAGACTTACGAGTTGATCTCAGCTATTGCAACCAGCAGAGAAGACTTTTCTCTTTCAAGATTGCCGAACAGCCGGGAGGTTTCCTTTTCTTTAATCAATGCTGACACTCCTTTCGCTAGTCTCGTTCGGCGGGAATCAGCGGCCCCAACTGCCACTTTTTGTAAATCGTGTTGAAACTGCTTCGTGTACGTAACACAAGTATGGATAATATTTCCGATGAGAGGGGTATCAAGAGCTGGGTTTCTCTCAACTAGTCTCGCGAGATCAATCAGCTGTCATCATATTAGCCAGTGACGTGGGAGTACATGGAAATTCGAAGCACATGGTGTTGAAAGGGGGGCTCGCGGTAGATAATAAAAGCGGCAGTAAATCGTGCCCGCTACCTAGCTCGTTGTTCCAGTCTTCTAGGGCAAGTCAACAAAATTTATCTGAATACTTGGGACAATTTGGAATATAACCCAGGTGCTTCGAACAATGAAGGTCGATTGTCCCAAAGTATTTAGGGCAATCCATAGAAGGTTCGCAGAACGAGCTATCTACTGCCGCTTTGTTGTCCACCGCGAGGGGGGGGAGTCAAACGTTGCCAAGAAAGAGAGGTCCGTCGGTCAAAGGAGAAATATTAGCGAGGAGGAAACTTTCCTCGCTTGGTGCTTTTGTGGTTGGGGATATTGCCACAAAGCTTACTTGTTCGAGTTGCAGCAGTTGCAGCCGGGTCATGGATGGGTCATGGTATGTCTTGTAGATATCGCAGGCAAATTTGATTGTCTTTGCCCCGTGGTCGACGAGAGACGTGGCAGCAGATGCGGCGCCAAGGATCGAAAGAGGTTCAGCCATCTTCTACTTCTCGTGCTGTTCCCGGGCCGAATTGGCCATTGGATTGGTGAGAGCTGGACGACCAAAGAGACCCACGTTGGGCAGGTAGTACCTCATGTGGTATGAAAATAGCAAAATCATATATTGCACGCATGGCTATTGCAAGCCACGATACTAAATCAAAAGATAGCCTCAAATGCATCAACTCAGCCGATAATTGTGAAAGAGGGGAATTCTTGTGAGCAGGAAACGAAAATGAAATAGAAAACTCCCCAAGGCGAGTGAGGTTTCCTGGATCCTAAGGTTCACCGTTCGCATACCGCCTTCATTGCAATGCCAAGGTCGGGCTTATTTCGAATACTTATCTGACTGCCAGCGTTCGACTACTCTCACGGAGGTCTCACAGGGTATATTTGCACTACCTCAAGTAAGTGGAAGCGGTGAGATTCAACCACCGGGCGAGAAAGAGAGAGCGGCACTAGAGAGGGCCCCTGGGGCACCAACCTCTCGACGAGAAAGCAGCGAAAGCCCGGGAAGCTGGTAAACAGTTCCTATAGGTCAATTCATCAGCTGAAGTAATCTTTTAGTTATAAAGAGGGTATTGGGATGGCTAGAAAGCTTACCAGATATACATCTTCCTGGTTCTGGTGCGGTGCCGCTCTTGTTGTCAGCAGTGTTCTCGACTTGGGTAGTATTGGGGGTTGGCCAATTATTGGATAATTGAAGATTTCTGACATGCTTTTCGGCAGGAATCCCGGCTTACTTTGGCTCCAATTCGTGTCATCCTATGCATGTCAGTAGAATTGTGAACAAATAGCGATAAGCCTGGTATGATGAGGTAATGACGGAATTTGAAGACGCGATTCGAGTGTTCCTATTGGCTTGGAGTAAATTAATGGGTCCACTAGGATGCAATATAGTCTCTAGCAGGTCGGAAACGCCAAAGACGGCAATTATAGAAGTCGGATGAAGAGGTGTTGTTGAAAGAAGCCGGGAGGGCTCTTTGGTAACCGTAGCAAAATAAGCGTCGATTTTCAAAAACGTGACCCAGTTTCTAGCCACGTGATAGCTGTCACAACCAGTTTGAAGGTGATCTTTTGCGGTCAGCCCTCGTATCTGGTTTCTTGGAATGAATCGTTATTGATACCGATAGATATACTAGCACCCAAAGTTTTCCCGTGTCACGTGAAATTCAAAAACACTTTTACTTCCAAACGGTCCAGAAAAATCAGAAGGATTATTCCACAAGAATGAGAGGAATTGGTAAATTGGGTTCTTGGTTCTCCTGAATCCGAGGGTGTTCACAGTCACTTCTCCCTTGAAGTACAAGGTAAGTACTTGAGCCCCCAAAAGGGAGCCAAAGACATGCTAAGTCATAGTATTCATTAACCGCAGTATGAAGAGACCACAACTTTGAAATGCTACCAAGTCATTTAGTTTTACGAACAATAATTCCACAATAAATTTAGGTTCTTCAATACATTCAATCGTGTAGTGTCCATCACTGTACTTAAATGTGTCACCGAAGGATTGAATTTTTGCCTAAGCGAGTGGGCGTATACGGCATCACTTCACAACAAAGAGTTTGGGAATGAAAGTTGCAACTTTTTCAGTTACTGATTTACCTAATCCTTGTCTCTGTTTCAAAACCTCATTACGTCCCTTGAAATCGCTCCCTGGATTTCGTCAAGCTGAAATTTGAAAATGTGAGCATGTTAATCAAAATAAGACGGCCAGGTACCTTACAACGCTCTCAACAGTCCAAATCCGGGTAGAAGACCTGAAATCAGACCTCTCCTGAAGCCGGTAGAAATCCCAAGAAATTCAAAACTCGCTTCAATGATTCCATACCGCCATCCTGAACCACAGCTGCAAAAATTGCCTCAAGTGTATCTGCTTTGCACGCTTCCCGATCTCGTGGGTGGCGTTCAAATTGATAAACTGACAAATATTCTTCCCCTCACAAATTTTTACGAGATTCTCATTGCACATATAGGTGTTGTGCCAATCAGTAGCCGTCACTATCCACCACCAAAGTCTTAGTCTCGCATTCTTGTCATGGGGTTTTCTTTTGAACTCACCGAGTCTTAATGGTCTCCTTGGACGGCTAGTTGTTCGACCGAACCATTCCTCCAGAACCACCACTCTTGCATATGCATCACCTAAGAGTGCTATTCGCTTATTGCCTTTCGAGTCGATGTATCGATTTCCAGACATTCGGTAACCAGATCCTGGCGCTTGCAATGCCTCCCAAATTATGTCTTTATCTTGGAAAGTGTATTGGATGATCCGCTCAACTCCCTGGATCATAGATCGTTTGTTTTGTTTGCTCGTCATGATTGCGAGTACGAACAACTTTTTGGCTGTGTTGGTTATGTTGATTTCCTGTTTTACTTTTGTGTTGAAGTTATAAGAGAATCGAAGACAGCTGGGAGCTGTAGTTCGTGACCCGTAGAAGAGGGGTACTAGAACCCAAGCACTTTATTTATTCACTAATTGAAGCCAGCTTCTTTCCAGTTCTAACAGGAGTGAAACCCGCTTGCAGCCAGCATCTGGCTGACATAAAAAAACCCACTTACTAGTTTTCAAAATTCACTTGAGAACTTGGAGTACAGAGGTAAGGTAAAAGAGGGGAATAGAAGTGACGCAACGAGTCTATCTAAAAAGTTTTGAAAATAATACATCAGTGCTGTTTCTTTCGTCTCCTCATCACTGAAGAAACATATTCCAATTCTGATCAATGTCCAAGTTCGAAAGATCCATCCAATCAAAATCATTTCCGCCCATTATTGGCATTTCGTCGAATCCAAAGTTCGAAGCAAGCGGCCCGTTGTACAAAAGATCTTGATTCTCAAGACCATAGAAACCTTCAAAGGAAGAGGTGGAGATATCCGCGCCTGTGTGCGGCTGCGTTGGAATCGAAGGCAAATCCGCGTTTTTCGGACTTGTCTCGGGCGAAGGAGTCGAAATTGGAACGGTGGGGTTCATCGATAAGACCCCAAAATGCGGTATTTGGATTTTCCTCGGTCCCTCAGCATTTGTACACTTTGGAATGCTCATAAGAGTATCCAGAGCAGAAGCACACTGAGAAGTCATTCTGCATCCAACCTCTTTCTCGGAAATATCACGAAAGAGAGAAAGAGAGATTTCTAACAACTTCCAGTCTGAGGTGGGTTGTGTTGAAATCGAATGATAGATCCCGATTAAAAGTATGACAGCTCCCATGAAGCCCACAAAATCTTGTGTTTTGCAGTGGAACAATGCCTCCCCGTTTACTTCGGACCTAAGCATATGATGTCGTTTTACCATCTCTCGCGCTGAGTCAATACAAGAAATTCTGCTGTGGTTGAACTTCTTATCGGAGGCCGTACGAAGGACAAAAGGGAGATGGAGATAAGTTTTGAGAAGAAAAAATAACGTTTGCGTGTATAAAGGTTCTCTATCTTCTTCCGTTGGGCTGTCGGAGTGAAGGACGATGTTCCACCAAGGTTTGGGCATCATCAAGGCGATAGACTCCAATTCTTCATCCATTTCTAAAGTTCTAGGTAGAGAGGGAGGATCAGGACTCTGATTTCGATCGATTATTCTACTAGCAACTGAGAAGAGTCGGGCTGTGAAAGGTTGAGTGGCGAATGTGAAAATATCATCGCTGATAGGTGTATTATCTGTGAAAGAGCAATGGGCTGGAGAGATTCCGTATGGCAGGCCGAGAAGAAGAGAAGTGAACAAATCCCCGGAGTACAGGGTATGCCAGATACTCTCATGTAAATGTGACTGGGAGTGGTGATGATGGAGATTCTGAGAACGCCATTAAGTTTGTGCTCAAAAGTGGAACAGAAGACAACTTACTTTGACTTGTGCAATCATTATGCCATGACGATATGCACACCATGATTTTCTTGGTTTACCGACGTCCAAATAATACCTCGCCTGCAAAATGATAACCTCCAGTCCTTCTATGGTTGACGCAACCTCAAAATCCGCAATAATTTCTTTTTCAATCAAGTCCAGAATCCGGTCATTGTTAGAATTAGTAGATCGAGCATAAGAAAAAGCCAGAAGAGCCATTTCCGTCACGATGTTGCTGTAGTATACACGAGTTGCGTACTGGGATAATGTCTCGGTCGGAGCAGCCTTTTTTCCGAATGTTTTTTCGCGCCATTGCGCCCACCATGAGCTATTTTTTCTTAGAACGCATATCAGCTCTGTGAATGATGGGAGCGATGAGCGTATAAGATTGCAAAGGTGTTTATGTTTGGTTGTGGAAGGCTTTTCACATAGCATTTTTTCTTGAGAAACTGGCGATTTTTCAGTTGATTTTGCAAGTACGACCTAAAGAAAATAAGCATAAACCCCAATTTATTTCATCTGAGATTCGACTTAAATCTCAACATTGCAGGGAGGAAATCGTGAAGCATTTCAAAATCATTATTCATAACTCACCTCACTCTCGACCAAGAGCAGCACCATGGGTGCCCTATCCTCCACACAAACAATAGGAGCCTCCTCCGAAGCCTCCTCAGACAAATTCACAAGTTCGGTGATATCCTGATCATTAGGTCTTTCCTCCTTATCCTTCGTCTCCTTCAAAGTATTATGGAGCAAAGACTCCAGTCTCGCAACTCTCTCCCTCAAAGTCTCATCCCGACGAACCTCTCCCCCAGAAGCCTGTCTCTGATCAATACATTCTGACCCATGAGCAACGCATTGCTGGCACACCTTTCGATTTCCAGGTGTAAAAATGCATTTTACCTTTCGACGTCGGCCTGTTCATGATGAGCCAAGGCGGCTAGTCGGAGCTAACGATGGAGTTAAGACTCACATTGAATGCAACTTTGGGTTCCTTTCCGGAAAGTCTTCTTCACAATGGTACCCTCGGACGAATTCGGAGGATTCATTTTTATATCCAGAGATTAGTTATTGATTCGGAAGAGATATCGTACGTATTATCGGGAGTTAAATAAAAGTAGACGAGGTTTGGTGAGGCACTTCCATTTCGTCCGGATTTTATGTCCGAATTTCCGAGCACGTGAGAGGGATGAGGGGCTGTTACACAAGATTTGCTCACCCAATGAGAATTGTCTCGGCAATAATTTCGTACCAGAAAAGGGGGAATGTCAGATATCCTTGGCTTTCAAGATGTGTAACTGCAAGTTGCTCCTAATTCCGCAAAAGAGACGTGGAAGATGGGAGCATGAAAACCGAAGAAGCATAAATAGGCTGAGACCTCCCGCGAGGAGTTCAAGCAACACCAGAACCAAGGATTTCACAATAAAACCAAAATCCTAGTCACGAAAGTCCAAGAATCACAATGTCAATCCAACCCACCGAAAAGCCAATCGCCCCTCTTGGCCAGCACCGACTTCTTAGTCCCACATGCTCTCTCAAAGTATCTCCCATCTGTCTCGGTACCATGAACTTTGGAGAGGTTTGGTACTCATATCCGAGCCTCCCAGTCTGCCTACAAACATTAACAAACCCCCAGGAAACAACTCACCGGAGAATGCACCAAAGAAACCGCTTTCTCCATCCTTGACCACTACTACTCATCTGGTGGAAACTTCCTGGATACAGCAAACATGTACATGGAAGGCGAATCCGAATCTTGGATTGGAGAATGGCTTTCTCTTCGTGGCTGTCGTGACGAAATGATCATCGCAACCAAATACACCGTCCCTTTTAAATTCGCTAATTCCCAAAAGCCCGGAACGATTCTCTCTAACTACGGTGGGAATAACAAGAAAAGTCTTCGCTTATCTCTACAACAGAGTTTAGAGAATTTGAAAACGGACTATATTGATATTCTCTATGCTCATGCTTGGGAAGGAACGGCCGCTATTGAGGAGTTGATGAGGGGTTTGGATGATGTGGTAAAGAGTGGGAAGGTTTTGTATCTGGGTGTTAGTAATTGGCCAGCTTGGGTGGTTGTCAAGGCCAACGATTTTGCCCGTCAAAATGGGCTCACTCCTTTTGTTGTCTATGAAGGACGATGGAATGTTGCCGAGCGTGAAATTGAGCGTTCGGTTCTTCCTATGTGCAAGGACCAAGGGATGGGGATCACTGTTTGGAGTCCGCTTGGTGGAGGTAAACTCAAGAGCTCAACTATCAAGAGAACCGAAGATGATAAAGGGGGGAGAACAACTCATGGAAATCTTGGGGGTGCTTCCGATGGGATGTTTGAGAAGTGTATTAAAGTGTTGGAGCCGATTGCGGAAAGAAAGGGGACGACAACCACAACTGTGGCTTTGAAATACTTGACACTCAAGGTAGGTGCTGATTTAAAATGAAAGCGAAAAAATACTCACTGGCACATCTAGGCTCCTTATGTTTTTCCCATTTGCGGAGGTCGACGGGTCGATCATCTCCAGAGCAACATTGAAGCCATCAATATCGACCTTTCAGAGGATGAAATGAATGAGATCGACTCCGCTTCTTCTTTCGATCTTGGATACCCTTACTCGATGTTATCTGGTGCAAGAGATAAACACGTATCTGCATACAATCCGGCTGCTGTCGTGAGAATGGGTCTTAATTTTGAAGGTGTGGAAGAAGCCAGGGTAAGGATCTTTAGATTGATATTAAGAAGAGTGTTCAGGAGCAATTTTGACTAACATTTCTTATAGGCGATTGGAAGACATTAAAACCAGCAATACTAAGTAAAGTGGGTTCTCATCTTGATTGGAACCCCGAGTGGACTTTACAACTAGACATTCGTTTTTCTTCTTGGTCTTTTGGTTTTGTTTTCAAGCAAGGATGTGGGCAACTGTTGAGCCAATTACATATAAATTATTTAGAACATGTTACTTTCTATTCATCTATCCTCCTGAATGCTTTTGGTACTTGAAATGACAACATTAAAAGAAATCTACATAACCAAAGCGGCAATCAAACCTACAACAAGGGCAAAGCCACTCCCAACACGGAGTGCACCTGAGCCATTGGTTGTAATTGGTGCAGATCCAGTTGCCAAAGTAATGCTGCCAAGGGTAAGAGTACCAGTTCCAGCGGCAGTTCCGTTTCCAGCGGATTTTGTTGGGGCATAGACAAAGCTTGTTGGCTTTGCAACGCCTCCACATCCTTCACCTACGCATGATGGGGAAGCAGCAGCTGAGAACCCTGAGTTTCCAGAAACACTAGTTGGCTTTGCGGCAACTGGGCATCCGGCTCCTCCACAAGCGGCAGAGGCTGAGACACCTGGGTTTCCTGAGTTGCCGGAGTTTTCAGAAACGCTGGTGGGCTTAGCGGATTCTGGGACCGAGGCGATAGGAGAGATTTCTAATACTCCAACCGAGCTGGGCTTAACAACGTTGGATGGCGAAGAAGAGTTGACTGGAATTGATGATACACCAGCACTGTTTCCCTGAGGACAGGCTGGGCTTCCTACACCTCCACATGATGGGGAACCTGGAATACCTGTGCCGGTCGGGGCAACGTTTACGGCCGTCGTCGAAGCGATGTTTGCCACAGTTGGATTACCAGGGCAGACCGTGGTCGAAACTGCGATGATTTCCGTGGTGACGGAGCCAAGGGGACAGTTTGTAATAGATACAGGGCAAGCAGTGACTGTCCCGGTCTTTGTAGAAAATATGGTAGAGGTGGTCAATGGTAAATCACTTCCTCCAGTCAAGGTTGGGGTCGGTGTTGCCTCGGCGGAGACTGGGCAAATTGTGGTATACAAGGCCTGCAACAAATTAGCATATTTTCTTGTTAGATCATAAACGATGAAAATTCCTCCCGACCACCAGAGGGTGTAGGTGTTCGTGGTGGAGTTCAGTATTAGATTTCCTATTATACGGACGATCTGGGAGAATTCCAAAGTTTAAAGGATGATTATCCTAAACCATTTCGCACAACATAAGATATTGTGCGAGTTGGTCTCGTCGTTCTCTGAAACAATCTAGTACAATGCTTCCACTGACCGCCACAAATGGCCACGCACACTGGTGACCACTAAATTGAGGACTTGCAAGAAGCTAAGGGAGGGAAAATTTAACATACAATTGTTTCCGTAGTAATGGCTCCAACTGGGCAGTTGGTCACCGTTGCAGGGCACTATCTTAAAGTCAGTATGACACTTCTAGAAGCATTTTTTGGAGGAATATAAGGAGCAAATAGAGTCTAAAATCCCTTCAAACAACCCAAAAAAGGAGGAAAGAACTAGGAGAACACCAACCTTGGTAACAGTCCCGGTCCGAGTCGTGTATACGGTAGAGGTAGTCAAAGGAACGTCGCCTCCGGTTGGGGTTGGGGCGGCAATTGAGGAAGCGTTGGTGTAGTGGACGCCAGTACTCAAGGATATTGAGCTGCTGCTAGGAAAAGCCATTAGGGATAAGAATAATCAAAATATTGAGATTGATTGCTTACGTAGCACTTGAGCTTGCTGATATGGATGTTGATGAGACTGGCAAATCGCTGACTGTGGCTTCGGTCTTTTGGTAGACTTTTACACTGTTAATCAACCAGTATGCATCGGCGTATTTGGCTGGGTTAGCAGCAACATAGGTTGAGCAAGTTGGGTATTTGTCTGCATCGTAGCAAGATGTTGCTTGCCAGAGAGAATCTTGGCCAGCCCAGTTTCCACAGAAAGTGGTGTCGATAACCATCTTATGGTCCTTGAAGTGCGAGTCAATGTCGCCAATTCCACCAGTGGTGGTGAAAGTGGGAAGACCCCATTTTGAAGTATCTGGCGATCCGGACTTGAGATCAGCTGGGATATTTGCGGCAGCAAAATTCCATACTGAAATCACGTCGCTAGTCCATTCCATAGCGTAGACACCTCCACCAACAGCATTCAGAGACGAGCCATATGAGTTAGAATCAGTGTTAGTGGAGACACACTACAATAAATTAGTATATATTCTTCTGATTGACTAGAATGATACGGCCACTTGAAAGTAGAAGTTCAAAAGAACAAAGAGAAAGATTACATACGCCTTGTCCGGTGTATTGAGAGCCGTACAAACTGCTCTCCGCGGTGTCGTCACAGCTATATGTTGATTGAGTACCAGTTTGTACTGATCCCTTTTGATTTCCAGCGACGGAAAATCCTGGGGATGTGTGAAGGACGTTTAATCCAACGGTTTCCTCGTGGACGTTCTCCAAAATGTCGATCTCCCCCTGTGCTGGATAGTTTACATCGGAGAACGTCCAGAATGCTGGCCAAGTTCCACAAACAGAAGCCGGCATATGCGCAACATCCAAAACAAACAACCCATGATTGTAGACAGTCTTACTCTCGAGCCGAATACTGGGTCGTCCAGCTCCATACGGTTCATACTGGTTCCAATAATCCACCCCGATATAAGCTTGGTTGTTTGTGACTTTTACCAACTCTCCACCAAAGTGAGTTGACTGTGCAACATCTCTCGATTGGTATTGGACGTATCCTCTTGTTGGATCGATATCCTATAATAAATCAGAAATTGTCTAAGCAGAAAACGGACAAACAAACCGTGAAAAAGTCAAACTTATCAAAGAAGCTTGTGCCTTCATAAGTATCTGCTGAGGAGCAAGTATATTTTTTGTCCCCAGACACGACACCGGCGTAAGCCAGCGCAAAAGCGCCAGCCTTTAAGAGGAAAGAAGAAGACATAATTAGAATTAATAGAAAGATTGTGTATTTAAAGAGTGACTGAATGTGTATACGTCAAAAGAGGGGAAACTGATCTCAGAAAGAGTGATGAGAAAAGTCTGGGCCTTGTCGTTTCCATTTCTGGGGAGCTTTGCCTTTTTGATATCTTCGGTGGTCGGGACCGAGCTTCTCCAAGGAGACAATTTACCAAAAATTCCAGGCACCCGCTTCAAAGAAGGAGTACGGCAAGCGGCTGCATTACCGGATACTCCTAACCTAGAAGGAAATCATTTCTTGGTGGTGGTATGATACCCGGCCGCGGGGAGACGGCCGAAAGTGGCTTAGACCAAGATGGGTTGTATGCCGACGAGGAGTGTGCAAGCGAAAGTGACTGGATTGTGCAAGACATTGATAAAGAGCAAACAATTCCGAGCGAAGATAATCGGCTTGTATACCAGTCTAGGAAAATCGAGTATTGTTCGAGAAGCTGTAGGAGAGTTAGAGACACAGTATTCTGGTTCTTTCATGTAATTTTACCTCTTAGTATAATTGTCTGAGATACCTGGGGATAACTCAGGGTGTAATAAGAGCAGCGACGGAATTTCACTCAGACCAACGAGTCCGAAGGTTCCTTCCACTTTCTATCCTGAGTGAGACGTTCTGAATCGATCTCAAATCATTCCACGGATTCCAGACGATTTTCTCAGGGTCGTGCCTGCCCTATCAAGTCCCAAAGGAGTCCCCCAACGGAAGTTTTCTTGGGGCTTCTTGGGTCCTGTTGAATGTGAAGTTGTCCAATAAATCGCCAAAGACTGCGAGTCGTGAGGTTGTTCCCGAAGATTGCGGGGCCTTTACGAATGCTTCGGCCACCTTGACCGAACTCGGCAATGCCCCACAGTTTCTTTTAATCGTTACCCCTGAGCGGCTATTAACTTTGTCCACTTCCGTACACTCGTTTCTGCAGGGGAAATACCACATAGTACAAATACGGAGTCACATCCAGCTGAAGTGGAGTGTTATCTCGTTGGTCTTTGCTCTAAGCCTCGCGTTGATTAATAGCCTACCCCGCCTACCCTTGAAAATTCATCTGTATGTTACGAATTGGCTTCGAATCAGATCCATTCTCAATTTGTTAGCGGTCCCGTGTTTTTAACTTTTATAGACTTGGCTACGGAACACTAACCGGATGATGTACGGCTAGGGATGGAATTGGGTTTCCTGAAACTTGAATCAACGTCAAGACTCGAGAGTCAAGACATGAAAAGAAATCGTTTTCCTCAATTTTGTTCACGGTCGTTTATTCTTGGTGGCGTAAAGTGCCTTGATTAAACACCCACCAATGATTGGTGAGAACGCGATGAAAGATACTTGGCAGCCAATTGAAGCCATATTGGGCGTTGCATAAAACGTGAGTTCATGTGAACACTCAATGCCTCATCTTATGAAGCGGCGCTGTATCCCGTGTCAGATTGGAAATTTTCGTATTGTTAAGGCAGCAGCTTTTCACTAGCCTTTCCGGGTTCAATTTCAATCAAAGCCTGGTTTCAACCAAGATCTCTTCCGGATTTCAAAAGCAATACGAATTGAGTTTTGATCTCATAATTTTATTCTCACTCATCGGCAACATTCCCAATGTACTTGCGATTTGTGATTCGTCACGTGATCAAACATTCCTCGTCTTTTTGGCTTCACTTCACGGATTCTCCAGCAAGATATGAGTTTGTGTTTTACTTCCTTTCTATGATGGTTTTAGTGGCATGAGAAATGAACTCTTTGCTTCTTGTTCGACAGGAAAAGGTGTCCCTTCGGCTCCCCCAGCCTTAATTGTTCTCTTTGTTGTGGTGAGTGGTTGAAACCACAAAGAAACCCCAAAGGATGCTCTCGACCTCGGCCCTGAATTATTTTGTATGCGTTGCGATTAAAATCTCTATTCAGAGCATGTGTCTTTTCAACAGCTAGCAATTAAGATTCCATCTAAAGTTCTCCGGTTGCCAGAAATTTAGCACAGGGACAGACGAAGACTCCTCAAATTCCAGCTGGTTACGACCACACGCATATACTCATGTCAAAATTCGCACAAAATGTTTTAATTTCCAACGAACACCGACGACGCATCTCATACGGTTCCAAAGGGCTTCCGAGGACAACCTCCAGACCTCCACGAAGCATCCGCAAGCCCATAAGAAAAGCAAGATTACCAAGTCCACGACCTCCTATTAAGCCCTCGTCCAATCTTTTGAAAACAGCAATCCTCTCAAGACCAGTGGAACCTCCACAGAATCGATTTACGATCCGCCACCTTATATTCCCCGCCGAAGAAGCCCTCGAAACCATCCCGAAATAAAGATCATCTTAAGTCGCGCACCCGAAGATACAAAACTCGATCAAGCAAAAGAAAACAAGAGGCGCAAATCATACGCGCTGTTAGATCCTATACTGCGAGCAGTCAGAAAATACACATATCCTGGGAGGGCAGTAAAATACTCCTATACTCGTAATTTTCGGGAATATTCAAACGAGGAGGGCGAGGAAATATGGCTTGCGAATAATTTATGGGCACAAATCAGTCTGGAAGAAGACAAAGACACGGATAAACCCATTTGGAATGCTGGACTCTTCCTCTGGGCAAACAAATACAAGACTTGTGTTAGGGAAATTATAATGTTTCTTTCGGCTTTCAAGGATGAAGAGTCAACAGAAGGGGAGGAGCACTTTCTTCGAGTCCCAAAACCAAAGCCAAAAAGCTGGTCGCATGCTGAAAATAGCGTGAATATTATCTTGGAGAGGATCAATCTCCTTTTGATAAGTTGTTGTTATCACCTCGTCTTAGGCAAATTGAAAAAGGCCTTGAATGATTCAGTGGAGGCATTTAGGATTGCGGACTCAGTTCAAATGCTGTATATGATTGGTAAGTGTCGTGTATATATTGGTATTTGTTTGAGTAGACTATATCGGTGGGAGGAGGCTGTTGCGGCCTTCGATTTAGCGTCTGAGGTGCCAGTTGTAGGTTGGGATGGAAAAATGGGGGCTTTGAAGCTGATGGCTCAATGTTCCCTTACTCGACAAAGGACGGGGTTGAGAGAGTTGGATAAGGCTTCTTCTTTGGAATTGATTTGGAATACTGTGATGAGTCCATAGTCACAAAGTATTTCAGAAACACACTTGCCCAGTCTCACTTCATTCAATGGTCTTGGTGGGTAAGCATTAGTTACCGATTCCCGAAGTATAATTTTGAAGTTTTCAGAGCGATACAAATCTGGAAGAGGGTTTACGACTGGCCAAGTCTTCGGTTAACCAATCGGAGAATACAAGGACAAAGAAAACGCACTACCCAAGGATCACTCACCAAAGAAACCCCATCGCTTGCTATGCCCAATTATGTCACTATCTAACTTAAAGGAGTATCTGGTTTCTAATGTTTCACAAAGTGCGAAATGCAACAAATTGAAAATTTTCCTATTGTAGCCGCTGCCTTTAACAAAGAGCTTGGGTGTACCGAGATTGGTTGACACTGAAATTAATGACAAAGTCAACATTTGAAGCCACAGTAATTAACAATGTCATGTGAATGAATCAATTTAAATTGAAGTCTAGTGGAAAATACTATGGGAAACTCTGTAACATTGGAAGAAGGGAGAGAGGAATATTCCCACCGATCCCCCCCAAATAATTGCTCAAATTTCTACCAAACAAAGAGTAGTAGAACATTTCGGATTCAATCCTTTTATTTCCAAGCATGTCTGAGTGGAATCCAGGTGGTCTGTGGCTGAATAGGAATTGTCTGAGGAGGTAAAGACAGTCTCCACTCTCGAAACCTGAAAGAGGAAAGAAAAACTTGGTGACCACCCACAACCCTATAAGAAAGCCTCTATATCCTCTCCTCATCATTTTTAATGCCATTAATTATTTCCTTTCAATCCAACAAAGCACATCTTAGCACACAAAAATTTCGATTTCCTCGTCACAACCCCCTTTATTCCCGTACCCCCGAATGCGATCAGCATCGTGAAAGAACAAAGACATCACAATTCAATACTTGCGAAAATCTCAAGCTCAAGAAATGCCAAGTATCTTTTATTCGTTCCAGAGTAACTGATACCAATTGTTTAATTCGCACTCGCAGTCAACTCAATCGGTAACTTGGCAATTCAACCGACCCCTTTTTAAACGAGAATACGACAACAATCAACAAGTTGGCAACAACAAGCTCAAGCTCGACCTCAGACCCAATTTGAAGCTTGCCAAAATATCCAAAAGTCAACGAAGATGCCAAAGAAAAAGGGCCGTCGCGGCAGAGGTGGACGGAAATTAAACACAAACTCCCCCAATCCCTCAAACCCAGCTTCCGACAATAAAGAACCCCTATCATTATCACCAACCCCCAACCCTGTTTTCTTTTCTACCGCATCAGACGACCCGAAAAGCCCAAAAAGCGCAGACAAATCAGGCCAGCCAAACCAACCAAATCGACCAAGCCAACCACCAGAAGCCCCGCTTCCCGAAGTACCAACATCAACACCAAGCCAAACAGAAGACAGGAGAACTGGATTCAAAGACTCCGCCAGCTCCACAACCTCAGAAGATATTCGTGCAATGGAAAAGAAGCTCACCGAAAGCCAGGGTGCCCTGGACCAAATGGAGACGGTGGAAGAGATAGAAAACACTGACACTGATCCACCGTTTAGACCGAGACCTGAGAATATACAATATGGGGAGGCGTATGATAATCCCGGGCTTGATATCCCCGAGGGGGGAGAAAGACTAACTCATCGATTTTCGAATCTGGTTGATTTTGACGAGGATGATGATGGGGAGGAGGAGGGTGGAGAAAATATCCCTGCTGGACATGACCCGGAAGACGACGACTACGTAGACGTAGGCACCGATCTCCCACATACCCATCATACAGCCGCAGGACACGCACCCCTACCAGCTCAACAACCACAGCAACCAGCAGGACCCACAACAAAAGAAGAATACGCAGCCAAAGGATACGACACCGGCCTCTTCGCGATACCAGCCGACCCCAAGGGGCCATATTCCAAAGGTCAAACCCGTCCCCAAGTATTCAGTGGACCGGGGCCCGCCCTAGCACGCAAGGCGTTCAAGGAGAAGAAGGAAGAACATGAGCGTAAAGTCAGAGCACGAAGACGGGACGTTGTCCCCGACGAAATTGACCCTATGGAACTTAACGACATTCCGGAAGTTCAAGGTGTCACCCCCCCGATAACAGGTAATCTCGTGTCCCCTCTTGATGACCCATCCTGGGACTCACCAGGTCGGGAAACGAAATGTGATAGTTCCGAGACAATAAACTCTAAAGAATGGGAAGAAGACATGGGGAAGGAACCAGAGAAGACGGGCGACAAGTCCAACCCTCCTCTCGACCTAAAATTCGCACCCCCCAAGAGCGTCAAAGGTCCTTATGGGTCAGGTGTGACTGTTCCAGTTATGGGATTAGATTCCCCAACACCACGAACCCCCATTCTAGACAGATTAGATGATTTGGCAGCTCGAGTCGGAGAAGAAGTGGAGAAACCAGAAGCAGAGAAAGACAAGGAGAAGGAACCAGAGAAGACGGATGATAAGCCCAACCCTCCTCTAGATCCTATGTTCGTACCCGCCACTGGCGTTAAAGGTCCTTACGGGACAGGTGTGACCGTTCCAGTTATGGGGTTAGATTCTCCACCACCACGAACCCCCATAATAGACAGATTAGGGGCTTGGGCAGACCGAGTCGGAGGAGAAGAGGAGAAGCCAGAAGACCTCCCTCCAGAACCGAAAATAGATAAAGGGAAGGGAAAAGAAAAAGTCCCCCCAGAACCGAGTCCAGACAAGGGTCCATACAGCCCACCCTCATTCATTCCCTCTACCAGTGTTCAAGGTCCATATGGAAAAGACACCCGCGTTCCCGTCATGGGAGGAGGACTACGAGAACCAACGAGAAACACAGGAAAGGGTCCAGAAAAGGTGGCCGAGAAGCCTAAACCCAAACCTCTCAACCCAATGTTTGAGAATTATCCACCGAGAAATGATGGGGCTTTTGTGGATGGTGCTATTCCCGGAAAGATTCTCAAGGCACCAGTGATGGGGAGAGATGATGCGACGGTTGGTCCTAGAAGTCCTCGTCTACCTTTCAATTTGGGTCCTCCCATAAGGAGTCAGCCCAAAAGGGATGAACCCAAGAAAGACGAACCCAAAGAGGCACCAAAGGCTACCGGAAAGGAGACCACAGCTCCCCCCACTGCCCCCAAAGAGAGCACCCAAGAAGAGCCCAAACCCACAGCTACGACTAAGAAAGCTCCTGGAATCTTCCGTCCACCCCAAACGCCAGGACCCGCAACTGAAGACGGCAAGATAGTTCGGGGCCCAGTAATGGGTGTCGATGACGAGAAAGAAATTAGGACAAAAACCCTGATACCCGTGAAAAACGCCAGAGAACAAGTCGAGAAGGGTGACGGGAAGAAGAGACCCGAAAGTATACTTGATGCAGCCAAACCAGTGGTATGTTCTCTTCCCTTACTCTTCATCCGATTTCTTCCCAAGCCCAAATCCAAACCCATCACTTCAACCTCAGAAAGACTTTTCCCCCAAGTCTCAAGCTTCGCTACCCCACCAATGACCCCAATTTTGACCCCTTCCCTCGCTCAAAACAAAATACGCTAATTCCAGTACCAGACAACCCCCGAAATAGAGAAATGGAAAGACTACACCCGCAAAAACCCCGACAAAGAATGCACCACCCTCGGCGAACAAGCCCTCCTCTCCCTCCACAACGCCCAAGACAATCTCACCTCAGAAATCTTCAAATATCGCGCCGCCGCCGAGCTTTTCCAGAAGGAATTCCTCGCAGCGGATAAAAGAAACCGCAAGTATCAGGAACTACAAAGACAGCTCAAGGACGAATACGAACGGCGTCTCGAAGAGCAGAAAAAGAAATATGAGGAGAAGTTGAAGAAATCCTACAGCACGGATGGCTTGGGCAAGTGTAAACAGGAGAAGAAGCAACTGACCGCGAGGGTCGAGGAGTTGGAGGAGAAGGAGGAGAGGCTCAATGAGAAGCTGAAAAAGTGGCGGATCATGTTCGATCAGATGGGTGAACAGATAAACCCGATGCAGAGGAAGTTGATGGAAGTCGGGAAAGAGGACAAGATACTCGAGGACCGATTTGAGGGGGCAGACCGGGAGGTTGAATTGTTGGAAAAGCAGATTGGGGACTTGAGAAAGGAGAGAGGACTTCTTCCTGACGAAGTGGTGGAAGGAAAATACAAGAGGCAAATTGCGGCATTGCGGCAAAATATTGAAAAGTTGGACGGGCGCCTAATTGAGTACGGGGAGATTCGCAAACAGAGGGATAACTTCCACGACCGACTGCTTAAGCGAGATCGCGAGGCTACTGAGTTGGAAAATCAACTTGACAACTTCAAAAGAGATATAAGGTTAAATCCCGACACAGTAACAAAGAGCCAATGTGAGAGGGAAAAGGCAAGATTGCAACAACAAATTGACCCTCTCAAGAAGGAGAAGGCAAAATTGCAAGAGCAAATTGACGAGTTAGAACCGCTCAGAATTGATATAGGCAAAATGGTCGACGAGTCGAATGAACAGAAAGTCGAGCTTAGGGCACAGAAAAGAAATATTTCGGCGCTGGAACAGGAGCTTTGGAATCAGAAAACCGAAGACGACGCGCGCATTGACGAATTAAAAGCGGAACTTGAGGCCGCGAGACAAGATACACTTGCCGCCCCCGAGACCCAAGCATCGCGAAAATGCGAGCGAGAAAAGGCGCAATTACGACAACAAATTCACGAGCTGGCGAATACATGGAAGGACAGAAACCAAGGGGTAAAAGAGAAGCTTGAGGAGCAATACAGCCTCATTGATTCGCTCGAAGCTCACATTAAGGATTTGGAGGAAACCCCTGAGAGAGGGGGTACCGGCCCTGATCCCAACAACCAAGCAGCAACAAAATGCGAGAGGGAGAAGGTGATATTGCAAGGACGAATCGACGAGTTGAAAAAAGAGGTGGATAAAGCAAAGGAAGAACCAGATTGGGATGTTGGTCCGGATCCTGATTTCGACTTACCATCGTACACACCATTTAGCTTGAGTAAGACTTCCCCCTTCCCTTTTCAAAAAGAGAGAAATATACTAACAACCCACAACAGGAGACCTGGAATCCGAAATCAAAACATTCGGTAGATCAACCCCTCTAACGCACAAACTAGCAATCACCCGCTGCAAAGAAGGCATCCACAACTGTCGCGTCTCGCGCGCCCTCCGCGGTTACGCCAACGGCGACGTAAGAGTAGCCCTCGTGGCAAGTCGTGAAGCCCTTAAAATAGCGAAAGATATCGATGACCCAACAAGCATAGCAAGGAGTCATTACTGGTATGGCTACGCACTCTGGTATTGTCTCGAGATGCAAGAAGCTTGGGATGCGTTCGAGGAAGGAAAAAAGGTACCAGGTGCTTCCGATGAGGTGAAACAGGATCTGCAGCATTGGATTGATCATTTTAGTGATCAGAATGCAAAAACGAACGGGAAGTATAAGGGACCGACTAAGGAGAGGGCGCCGTATGTTAAGAAGCTGTTGACGGAGTTTTGGCAGAAGGATGGGGATGATTAGACTTGAGGGAGAGGAGGATATGAATTGTTCTCTTTCGTACTTTTTTGTAATATGATGATTTGTTTAGATATGTTTTGGTACTTTGCGAATTGGATTACATTGGTAATACACTGCTCATCGGAATCTCCCAGAACCAGCCTGCTATAACCATGGCACCAACACTCATGGTCAATGCCATGACAAAGTTGACTTCGTTGTTGTCGAGGATCCCCAGTAAACCACTCTCAACAACTCGACTTGGTTTCTCATCGCCAAAAGTTGGTTCTCGCCATTTCTTCGTAGCATCGTAGCGATCTGGGTCTCCCATCTTCTTATGCAGGTCTTCTTCAATTGTTTGAGTTGGAATTGAGTTTTTGCCTTCTCCGCGCAAAAGATTTTTCTTGGCCTCTGCCTGTTTCTTGTAATGCATGCTGCTTGTCCCGGATTTGGAAACAAGAACTGTCTTTCCACCTTCTCCCTCGACGATGCGACCGGTTCTCGTGTCGACCACACTTCGTTGTAACCATCCGCCGAGGAAACTATCCAGTAAACTCCCCAAAGCACCCCAAATAGCCATGGCGAAAGAGAATCGTTGTCTCTTCAACAAAGACCAACCATGTGTAGGTAGAGAAGCCGGACAAAATGGGAGTAACGCAATAGAAGCTGCGATGATGACGAGAGACCCAAGTAATCCCGCAGCAAGACCTCCAAGCGTCACACCCCCATTTGTTCCCGGAGGCACTTCTCGAAGTGTAAGTGATGTGATGAGTCTTGGTTTACTCTTCGAAAGGATCCCAAGCTCTGAGCTAAATGTATCCGCGGCCACTGAGGCATAATTTGCGATTATTCCGACGACCAACAGATCTCCGGGCCAGGAGTAGCAGGCTTCTACGAGAACAAGGTTTTGATCGCGTTGGTAAAGTTGGTAGGCATGGAGGAGGGTAAGGACTGATGCAACTCCGGAATTTGCGAGAACTGTAGACAGTAGCTTAGAAAATGATTCCCGTGATGAAATAAAAGTATGGGGAAGTGTATATACCTTGAATATGTGTTCTCGCGCCCTCTCCGCCCGCATTACCAGAAGCCTGCATTGTAAGTTTGGCCTTGACGTCGTGCTTCACCTGCTAGCCATCAGTACGAGCCAAAAACAGTTGGAGAATAACGCAATTTCCTACCTTCGTGACTCTTGTGCCAGCAAGAAAGAAGACGATCAAGAGGGCAAATGGTAGATTCCACGGATGTACGGCGTGGGCAACAGCTGTAAGAACCGCCGCGACAATCCCCGCGGGTGTCAGAGACTTGTGCGACCATGATCGATAGACCATGGCCAGGGTAATAGGTACGGCTATTACTGCCTTCATTTTGTAGTGTTCGAATATCTGCGATGGAGGATTGTGGTGTTGTTGAACTGGAATGAAAGGTTGGTGGAAAGCTGGCAGGGCAGCCTGCTGAGGGAAGCCCGGGAGCTTGTGTGTGACGACATGGTTTTGCCAAGGACAGGGGTAGCTCTTTGCAGAAAAGTATATCTTCATTTTATCCATTCCAAGTGAAATAAGCTTGTAGTGAAAGCTGTATTTCCAAGTTTTGTTGCATGTCGCACTTTTGTAAATGCCCCACGTAAAATTAAAAATTTTAACTTAAAAGTAGGAATGAATATCATATTAAAATCATAGTGAATTAAGCTCGTAGTGAAGGTTGTATTTATACGTTTTGTTGCACATCGCGCATTTTTCAGACATTAAATTAATTTTACAAGTGAAGAAAGCTTGAAGTGAAGAGTATTTTAATATGTGCAGAGTATTAAGCTCTACATCTACTAGCCCAGTGTTAGTAACCAACATAACATCAAACAAAAACACCCCTCATATCCTTCACCCTTACCTCATCACTCCCCCTCGCCTCCTCAACTCTCTCTGCACTCATCCTATACAACTCCGGTAAATCGATATCCTCATACTCACTCCCCAACAACAACTCCACCGCAGCCTTCGCGCTCAAGCACGCATTCGGCATGCCGTGACCAGTGAAGCCAGCACAAAGCCAAAGACCCTTCCCTCCACCCAACTCCTCACTTACTTCCCCAACCCACGGTGCGCCATCCCGACTATACCCCATAATCCCACTCCATTCATGAGTAGCCTCCAATTCCGTCACATCAGGTCCAGTTTGCAGGTCAAGGGCATCAATGAGTGCACGTCGGAGATATGCTGCAGCGGGTGGTGAGATGAAAGAATCATCTGAAATCCCAACACCAGCTTTCGTGCCGTAAGAGCGACCACCTCCGAACATAAGTTCACCTCCTTTCTGCTTCGATTCCGTATTCGGGGACGAGGAGAAAGGACGTTGAACAAGGTAATCAGATGTATAAACCGTATGCACATTATCATATCCCACAAATCCATAGGTATGTTCCAGAGGCTTGTGAGTGGAGGAAGCAGGACTCATAGCAGCGGGTGGAAGAAGCGCACTCATTTCTCCCTGTACTGGAACGATGAGATCGCTGAATTGGGGGAGGAGAGCAGAGGTGTATGCATTTGTCGTTAAAAGCACGTTTTTCGCTGCTATCATTCCTCTGTCCGTGTGGATGATCCAGGAGCTATCCTCGAGTGTTTGAAGCCGCGTTACCGGCGTATTAGTTTGCAAGTTGAATTTCAATTCCTCGCTCTCGAGGAGATTTTCCAAAATCCAGCAGACGAGTTTGTACGGCCAAAGCGAAGCAGCATTCTCCTGTACGAAAGCTCCGACAGCCGTTGGGATGCGAAGATCTGATAATGAACTGCTGGTTGATTCCCTGGTAACAACTTGAACTTGCTTCGCTAATTCTGGAGCATATTTCTGCAATACCTCCAAAATCAACAAGCCTTGCTCAAACATTCCTTCATCGGTAAAAGCATGACATCCCCTTACGGATCTCCATTCACACTCAATCTCATTCTCCTCTACCAATTTCTTCAGCGTCTCATAATTCCTCAACTCGAAAGCCGAGATTTCAGGTCCGGAACCGTAGATTGCTGGTTGACAATGTCCTCCATTCTATGTTCGTTAGTTGATGCTCACTCACTCAAATGATTTGAGACAGGGATTGTGGACTCACACGACCAGTTGCACCCCAACATGCTTCGCGAGCTTCTAACATAACCACGTCGAGATCTTTTCCACGATCATCTTGGAGGAGGAAATGGGCTGCGGAGGCGCCTGCGATTCCACTTCCTATGATCACTAAATCGGCTTTGGTGGGGAAGGAAGGAGTGGTGCGGTGGCCGAGGAGTTTCTTGGAGGGTTCTCGGTGCCAGAATGAGGCTGTTGATTTTGGAGTTGGGAGTGAGGATTGTCCGTTGGGTTCTGGGACCGTCATTTTTCACGATTTCTTCTGGTGGATGAGAGGAGAAGAAGGAAAGAGAGTTTGGAGATGCTTTATATCGGATGTTATCACCACGGAAGCGAATCGCAGCCAATGGTAAGTGGGGGATTACTCCACGTGACAGTCTTTGTACACCCTTTGCTCCAAAACTTTCTGTTCATTCATCTATTCTAATTTCATCTAGAAATTAATTTCATCTAGAAATATCTTTCTAATCTGAATCCTCATCCCCAAGAGCCGTCTCCTCACCACCCTGCGAGTTCTCAAATGCAGCTGTGGCTTTCGCAAACGCCGCGTTATTTCGATCCTCCAATTCTTGAGCTTCTCCTTTGACACTTGCTGGTGCTTTCTCCAACATGATTTTTGCGAGCTCCGTTGCTGCGTCGCGGTTTTTGGCCATGTTTTTCTTGACGAGACCTGGATTTCATTTGTGTCAGAAAGAAGTAAGTAAGAGAGGGAAGGTGGGAGAGGAAGAAAGAATGGAGAAGAATTCAGGAAAGACAAACCACCAACATGGAGTTTCTCAAACGTCTCCTTATTCTCGATCAAGAGACCGAGTTGAGCTTCTGTCAAGGAAACGATTTTCTTCATTTTCTCGAGGATTTCGACACTTTCGGCTTCTGTTGGTGTTGTTCCCTATTTTTGCCCATGAGCATTCCTCCATTCGAAATCCGAGGGAGACTTACTTCGTACTCCTTGACCCCCTTCTTAATAGTTGAAGAAATGGAGTTACTTTTTGTACCAAGTTTTACCGCGTCGCCCAATTTCATCCCTGGGCCCTTTTCCACGATTTTAATTGTTTTTCCGAGCTTTCTCTCGATGTCTGTGAGGTTCTTGTTTACTTTGTCCATGGCTGCTGTGCTGGTTTTGAAATTTGGATTGAGTGGGTGTTTGAAATTGTAGGTTTGAGTTTCGTTGAATGTTGATAAGTGATGATTTGGTGAGATGAATTGAAGATGGGAAGTTCGAATCTTTTATACCTCTCATCCCATCGCCCAAAAAATCCAAGATCAAGAAATTGTGGCAACAACAGCTTCACATGTTTCCTCATCTGTCTCGTTTGCACAGCTCCCTCAAAATCATGAACCGTGCATAAGCCCAGAGCTGTGTTGTACCGAGGCTGCGTTATGTTGTGTTGTCAAGAAAAGCTAAAAACCGATGCGAGACATGCCCAATGCGGCAACGTCTTTGGGGGTACACCAGTATTATTTGGGGAATTGAGTTGTTGGCTCTGTTTACCTCATTATTTGTTTCGGGTTGAGCTGCACCCGGATTGTCTAGGCTTCATGGCATAAGGTTTTGGAGATCGGACGAAGGGGCTGAGAGAATCATGCCGAGGCACGATGAATTTTTTCAAGAATCCCGAAATAAGATGGTAGAACAAAGTTGTATTTGCTGTGTTTACAGGCTTAGGGGACGTTGTTCGATTGTTGTGGATTTTAAAGTGAATGTTGGCATCGTCGCATCGGTTGTTTGCTGCACTGATATATCACTTCGAGGTCTTGGTTTTCGTCACTTTCTATGAATATAAATGGCTTTGAAGCGAGTAGATCAAAGAAATATCTAAACGCAAGGATAGATGGGGACTGCTTCGACAGACTTGTTCTTCGCTTGAAAGGAGAGGCTTCGTTGAATTACTGTCTCAAAGTCTTTCATTTCCTTGTCATCTTCATCGTATATTTCGGATAATACCTACCCTACTACAAGATTTTAAGAAATGGCTTCATCTCAAGAGCTCAACATAATCTCCTTCTTTGACTCTTAACTTAACAACTCTCCTCCGAGTACTTTACCCCTCTCTCGCCAAACTCAATTCAATATCACAACATCAACTCAACAAAACAACGGACTTCAAAACTCCAAGCGCTCATATTCGTATTGTTTCTTGACTTCGTAGCTTGTCTAGAATTCTCCAGTTCGCCATTTTCTTCTCAAGGGGGACGTATCACATGACTCAAAACACCTGCTCCAATCATCTGCTGCTTCAATATTTTGTTGCACATCGCATCGTCGATGTCGACGAGATCGTTGTCGGAACTAAACGAGATATCGTCGACGATGGCGAGCGGGGGACCACGACGATACTTATCCGTTAGTGAGAAAGAGCAGTGTCAAACTAAACGTCCCCAATCATCTCCTGCTTCAAGCATTTTGTTGTATATCGCAAAATATCACCGTATCGTGCGGCGTCCTATGGTCATGGTATGTCGTCGGTACGGAGGTAGAATCTCTTCAACGGCGGCGAGAAGCGTTGCAGAGAACAGCAAGTTTACCAAAGTGAGAAAGAGTAAAGACGAATCGTTCGTCCTATTCACATGATTCACAGTCCCTACTCCAAACATTTGTAGGTTGATGTGTTTTGTTGCATATCGCGGACCGGCGTACCGTCAGCGTTGTCGGTGGAATCTCGTCGACGGCGGCTGGAAAAGCTCGACGACGACGACACCATGGTGAAGCGCCACGGCGAACTAAGCGAGCCTTCTTAATTTGTTCGCTCTCAGTTTTCTTATTTAAACTCTCTCTCCATTTTATCCAAACTTTCCTCATTTCCTATGCTAAAAATTGTCTGTTGTTCGTACAGCTATGGCTTATTTCAACTCATACCCAGCTCAATAGTCCAAAGAAAAGGACCTCCGAAATGCTAAAAGATCCAAGCTAGCGAAGTTAAGCTAAGTTGAAAGCTGTGATTGTGGTAGGCTCAGTTGAGTTTTGTAGCATAGTTCTATAAGTCGATTAAGTCCCATTAAGTTAATTCATTTATGTGCAGACCTTTAGGAGGAAAACTTCACATGAATCTCCCAATCAGCTGATACATCGTTATCGTCATCGTGGTCAAACATCATGGAATTCGTCGCCGGCGGCGAGCGTTGCGGACGATCAAAATGAGGCGTAAGCCACTTCATGAACATTTTCTCTTACCTTCTCTTTCTAATCTATTATACCTCACCTGTTATCAGGTATTGTCTACACTTCCAGTCTCGAAAGTCATTTTCCCTCCTCCTCAATCGGCAAAATGCTTCCCCATCCCTCCATGCAGGAACAGGGAATAGGTTACACAGCATAAAACCAACACTTCCAAATGTTGGACTCAAACGCCATCTCCTGATTCCGTGCAAACGGCGAATCACGAAGAAAATGGGGCATTTTACAGCCATGACCAGGTGGAAATGTGAGGTTTGCAAGATTGACATGCCGTGGCATTATCACCACGAGCACATTTCTAGTGAGGAACATGCAGCTGCGGTTGTTGCATCGAGGAAGGACAATCCAAACAGGGTTCCTGGAGCAGCAACCTCCGAAAGCGATGAAAAGCGTTGGACTTGCACTATTTGCAAAGCCGAGATGCAAATAGAAAGCCGGGAGTCTCACCTCTTTGGTAAGCGACACAGGAATGCAGCAAAAGAAAAGAAGGATGGAGTTTCCCAAGCATCAAAAGCTATCGGTCAAGTACCGAACACTCAACAATCCAGCGCTCAGGAACAGAGGACCCCAGAAGACCAAAATCAATGGACCTGTACTATTTGCAAGGACGTAATGCATATCCAAGGTCGGGATTTTCACCTATCTAGCAGCTACCATCACAAAGCAGCCAAACTGGCAGCAATTGAGGCGAAAACGAGAGGTTCCCAAGCACCGAAATCTCATAAAAATGGAACAATATGGAAATGTACCGTTTGCGATGTTGAAATTCAAAAAGGAAGCAAGGATTCTCATCTCTCTGGCAAGCGACATAAAATTGCTGCTCAGTCCCACTCGGAATGCAACAGCAACTCGACAAGCTCGGCATCCATGACTGCGAAACTACCTTTAGCAACACCTGAGCAACCACAGCCAGCTATTCTCGATCGCGTTCAAGAACTGGACAAAGGTATCAAGTTACCTCATGAAGCAACACCACAACCACATCACAAGAGATCTGGCGATAGTGGGAAGAAGGGGAAAAAGAAGAAGGGAAGTAAAAACCAACAGGTACTGTGAATCTGCAAACCCACCTGCCCCGCTAACAAAAACAACTAGACTCCATTCGGACCTCTCGACTCCTTCTTCCTCTCTTATGGCGACTTTCCGTACGATTCTTCCCAACCACCAGCAGATTCTTTACGTTACTTCAAACATTATCTTACGAGAAGATGGTACGAGCGAGACAGCTACTCACCTGAATCGCCGGCGACATTGAAAGATTACAAAACCGAACATCGGGAACGATATCAAGCAGCCCTTACTTCTGAGTTCAATCTCTGGTTCGGAACGGAACACAATCTCAAAGGTTGGCATTCTCTATGTCGTGCGATCGGTATCCAACCACTTCCAGCAACCTGTGAGTTGTGTCAAGAAGTGAGTATTTTCAAAGACACTTTACAAACCTTAGCTTTGTCCATGTTCTAAAATTCAAGCTTGTAGGTGGTAAGAGATAGACATGTCAATATAGTTGATCTCATACAATGGGCTAGGGAAAGGGAAGAAGGACGGGTAAGAATATTTAATACTGTTGGGGAGTTGAGTGAGTATAGTTATAAGGAGGGAAAGATTTACAACAAGGATCAACTTGGAAAGGGGGCTGTGCTTAGACATCTTCTACGAGAGTTGGCTGAGGCCCGTAATGTGCTAGGTGGATATCCTGTATGACGAATGGGAATATTAGGTTGAGAAAACGATGTTTGGGCTTATACTGTGTATGTAAATAAACTCTTAGCCCTGATTACTTGAATAAGGATAGCTAAAATGAAGGAGAGGTTAAGCGAGGAAGAAGATGGAAATTTGGACACTGCCACTGCTAAATCTTAACGACTTAAAGAACTTATGGTTTTTAAGAAATACACTAACTGGCATGCTAGTTGAAAAATCTCCTTCACGATAGTTTATTCCCCGAAAGTACTACAAAACATCTTATCTTTCACATTCCCGTGCAAAAAACCCCCAAGTCAAATATGTCCTCATTTCCCGATTTCCCCGTTATTCTACATCTGCTTTGCGAGAACAATTCAGGGAGCGTTGTCCAAACAATGCAAAGTAAACTCAAATTCCAATTGGTAGGCAGAACTAGATTATTTCAGGCCCGGTATCCCAATTATGAGCATCGAAAACGACATTTTCATACAGATGAAAAGAAGTCGATAGCCTCTTTTCGGAATTGCACGCGCAAGGTGTAAGACTAAAGCACTCATGCCATTAGAAAAGGATGGAAGAAACCACTAGGGCGACAAAGTAGTAAGTGCTAGGATGAACGATAGTATGGTAGATGAAATACGCGGCGCGCCAGGAAAACAGTGCGGTGAGGGTACTGAGGAGCCATGAGAGTTGTACCTAACGTTTCGTTTGGTTGAGTGGAGCGAAGAACCAGGGAACCAGAGCCTCCGCCTCTTCGAGTGCGAATTTTGCAAGCGACCCGACATTCTCCGTGGCGCGTACGGTAAGGAAAAAGGACAGCACTATTCAAAATAATTAACATTTGGCTGCAAAATACAAGCAAGGGGACGAAGGACAAAAACTTACCGATATAAATGATTCTAGGGACTGTAAAGATGCCCTGTGAGAGAATATTAGTTCGATACTTAAACAATAGTTGGAGTTATCAAGAGGTACCTCAATCAGAGCTGCTAGTCCTTGGTCCATGCTTGGGGAAGTGGCATTCAATGTGGTGGAGCTCATGTTGATGAGAAGCGCACTGTGATCCTGTGTTGTTGTCGTAGTATGAAGAGTTGAAGAGTTTTGTAGCTTATAAAAGACAGCAGGCTTGTATTTAAACTCTGTTTCTGCCAGGTTGTTTCTTTAATTTCCACATTCACTAAAATAAAACTCTAATTTCCATGTGACATATGTTTAGGGGGTGAATTCTTTTCATTGGTCTTCTAATGCTACAAGTCCATCATGTATTCTCGTCCCATTCTCTCTCAGAAAAGTGACTCATCCGAAATGCAGTTCGATAGGTAGAAAGTAATGCCCTAGCCCAATAGAGTAGAACCAAAAGAATTTGTTGCGCTGGATTCATGACATCACCTGACTTTTCTCATCATCTATTTCTATAATGATCTACTGTTTGATTTACCACTTCATCGACTGTTTTATCTACTATCTTGATCAGCTGTATGACCACTAGTATGATCACTTGTTTTGTATCACTTGTTCAAAGCGCTATCATAGCGTAATACTCTCTTTTGTCAGCATTCACTCCTTATATATAGATCTAGCTGGCCTACCTTTATAAGACAATCAATTCTCCAATACTCAGTACTTTCCCAACTCAACAGAATTTTAGATCGATAATTCAGCAGTCAGGTTCCTGTATTCTCATCCAGATCAATGAAACGGACACTACCAACCCCTATTTGAAAGAAAATGGACTCTGCTTTTTGACGAGTAATGGTTCGCTTAATTTTTAGATTTCGCTGTACTTGGATGGAAGTAACGCTTAGCTAACTACTTTGTACTATCTTGAGTTGTTGTAGTCTGGGACACCACTGGTTTCTTTCCTTTCGCTTTCTCGTCCGCGCTGTAAATTTCAAGGAGGGTTTGGGAATCTTTTGGTACATCGGTTAGAATCTAGATTGAAGGACTTGGAAATGCAGTTCGTGGCGACCTCGATGGAATCACGGTCTTCCTTGCTCAAAGTTCTATCGGTGAGGGAAGTGTTGATGAACTCGATAATAGAGAGCGCGAGAACGTTGCTTCCTAGTTGTGGTAGGCATTTTTTGGGTATCGAGGATGATGTTGGTAGAGCTCGAAGAAAAGAAGGGGAAGCTGAAGAATAGTTGTCGATATCGTATAGAGAGACAGGAGTTGTATATGCTTGATAGTCAAAGTGTTCTCAAGAAAAGATAGCGAGATTGTATTTAAGCTTTATTAGTACCGCTTTACTTAATTTTTACATTTCCGTATTCCGTGAACAATGTCTGTTTTTGCTGTTATTACAGTGCACTCGTCTTTTTAGGATTTCTATTGTTACTAGCCTTTTCTCTCCGACAATTTATTACGACTGAGTCTTTGCGGCGACACAATCTGCCACTTTCACGGCCCACGAGAGTGCGGAGGAAAAAAGATGCCAAATTGAACCACAATCTCAATTTAATCCGCAATCACTTCGAAACTAAAAAAGCGACCCTGAGAAGTATATATCATTCTTCCACAAAGGCTAGAAGCATTGTAATAATAATGACTGAACTAACAAAAACAAGTCTCATACCGACGGTTCTCGCTTAGATGATAAGGGTACTGGAGGAGGGGTCTGCTTGACCAGGGGGGGTTGTTCTTAATACTAAGGCCTTCCCCTTTGGAAAGACATTAGAGATCTATGATGCAGAGGCTAGGGCTGCTCTTCACGGCCTAGAACTAGCCTTGGACTCCCCTTTCTGGCCCTCGGCTAGGAAGTGCTGGGTCTGTCTTGGCAACCTTGAAGCTACAATGCAACTGACCTACCGGTCCTGCAACACCTCGCAAGAGACCTTCAATAGAGTACATGAATTAGCTCTATCCTACCCCGGGAAAATAGAGACTAGGTGGTGCCCAAGCCATATAGGCATTCTAGAGAATGAGATTGCAGATAAAGCTGCAGGCAAAGCAGCGCGGATGTCCCCTCCTGACCCCCCCTCTTTATTCTGTACTGCGACGCTTAAGAGAGAGGTCAAAGATTCAGGGGTCAGGCTTGCAGAGAAACTCTGGAGCACTACTCTCCCAGCCCTTCATAAGGATCTAGGGCTCTATACCTGGTCCTTGAAGCCTCGGTCTCTTCAGCTACCAAGGGAGGTCCTAGCTCGCTTAATAGCTGCTCGGTCTGGCCACGGAGACTTTACTGCTTACCACCTTCGCTTCTTTCACTTCGATACGCTACTCACTTCAGGGGACTGTAAGTGAAGGAAGGCCAAGACTCAATTCCACCTACTATTTTGTAGGCTAGCAAACAACGAACCCCCCAGGCTATTAGCTAAGGCAAAAAAGGACCCCCGACTACTCTTTGGGCCACAGTGCGAGGAGCTCTTTAGTAAGGTCTACTTTAAGACTAAATTCTTTACCAAGATCTGTCTTCCTAGACAGACAGGTCTTCTTTTCCTTTATTATATGTCTATCTCTTTTGTTTTACTCTGTTTCTACTACAGATATTAAGGATAAGGGCTTTTCCGAAAGTGGGACTTCTCTTTAAACTATCTCTTGTAAACTAGCATTTTTACACTCCTTGTAGCCTAGGGCACCCCCCTAGCGTCATTTGCCCTATTTGGGACTCTTTTAGGACCTAGCCCACGCGAGCTAGACTCCGCTTGACGTTAAATAGCAATAAATAAATAAATACTAATTCATCTTTCGAGGCCTGTAGAGCATATTGCTTTCCCTTACCATAGCAAGAGTACCCACCAACATTTCTAAGAGCTGAGTTGGCAGCTGTGTGAATATGATGCAAACACAAAGGAGAAAGAAAAAACCATGTTGGAGAAACTAACCACCAACATAGCAACAACAAAGAATCTAACATCTCAACATGACACCCGGGTTGTAAAACCAACAACCAACAACCCAATCACCAACACCATCTCTTACCTTCTCGAAACACCCAAGACGAAAATTATACACAAACCTACTTTTTCCAAGGGAGAAGAATATATGACGGAGTATATTTCGCCATCACATACCTATAGCTCCCCCTTTATCATTCGACTTACCAGAGAGCGCTAAAAGCGCCACTGCGATCGACTGCTCTCCCTATTCTTCTCCGAGATGATCTCAACTGGGATTTCAAAACATCCCAACTTAACACGAAGAGACCGCCGCCTCAACCACCTCAACCCCCGTTTCCTTTTTCCCAAAAGCGACAAGTTATATCTCGATAACAAAATATTCGACAGTAAATATTTCTAGAAGCATATTCGTGATATACACGACTATAGCGAGAAGAGATTATAACCATTTGAATTCCCTCTTGGACTCCGAGTCAGTGCCTTAGAATGAGTAGTACCGAAGCAGATGCTCGCTGAATAGGGAGAGATCTCTCAGCACGACCTCAAAACTTCGACAAAAATAGCTACGAAGGATGCCATCAGAAGTATGGAGAATACAGGACAGTACGCTGTAATGCGCTGTAAAGTGCCCTGAAGGGTAATCTGAGTGGACCTCCCTGTAATTCAGAGCTCAGAGACCTTCCCATAGGCTGGTATGGACGCCTCTTACAGTGCTCGCAGCCAATCAGAAGCCTTCAGGGCACTTTACAGCGCATTACAGCGCACTGCCCTGTATTCTCCATACTTTTGATGGCGTCCTCCGTACTACGCCAACTCGTCTCTCTGGAATCACTAACGTCTGTCCCTGAGTCAAGAGACGCACCCTGTCACGAGACGAATTTACAGTTTAGACATCTCAAAGCTCTTCCTCGCAAATCTACAAAATTATTATCAATATATACTTGTTTCTTAGTTATTTCACTCTTAAGAAACTAGTCTAAAACGAGAAAATTACTATGGTTGATTATGCTGTCGATCCTTTTGTTGACGTTATCAATCACTGTTTCATCTACTCCCCCCGCTTTATAACGACCACCTTCCTGTTTTTAAATTTTGGGGGTATAATACGAAGGTTCTATTAAGATAGAATATAACCTCAAAATTGAAAACTCAGAGTATATGGAGACTTACATGCCGGGTTTATCCAGAGAAAGGAAGAGAAGGAACATAAAACGCCAAGCGTCTTAGCGAGGAATTACGGAGCAGCATGCTTATAGAATATTATATTTACGACCACGCTAAATAATGTAAGATTAGGATAAAGTACGCTCAGCCTACTAAGTACTTCGTAAGTCAGTTTAAGTGGGTCGGTTCACTTCTAGCCGGCGCTGAACGGACTGCAGCCTTTTGCTCTGTGCTATATCAAGTATAAACGCCTCTGTCCATTAACTCTATGTGCTTCTGTGACGAGAGCAGAGTGAACAGCTTTGACCACTATGCCAAGCGGGCCAAAAAGGCACAAGAATTGATCAAGAATCAATTTGCTATTTTACTGCTTAAGGAATACACCAGCATTGCCTACGTGACCAGCAGCAACGTGACTTCCGGCTATCTAGTCACAGGGCTCTTCGAGATCTGCAAGATTTAGCATGTTGCGAAGGCAGCATAGAACGAAGCTGCTAGGATATTCTAGTTTTACTAATCAAGTTAGAAATCACTGAATAGCATTAGTTATACTATATAGACTTCAACTTCCCCAAGCCTCTCTTTTTCAAAGTTATAAAAATATATATAATATGAAGTTAAGAATCAATGAACATGCTCCTGGAGCAGCTTCACCGCTGCCTCGTGCCTATTCCTGGCAGCCCGCGACAGCGGCATCTGACTGTATTTATCCTTCCAGTCCACCTCAACCTGGCCTGTCTCTAGCAGCAGCTTCACCACCGCCTCGTGCCCATTCTCAGCAGCCCGCCACAGCGGCGTCTGACCGTATTCATCCTTCCAGTCCACCTCAACCTGGCCTGTCTCTAGCAGCAGCTTCACCATCGCCTCGTGCCCATTCTCAGCAGCACGCCACAGCGGCGTCCAACTGAATTTATCCTTCAAGTCCACCTCAACCTGGCCTGCCTCCAGCAGCAGCTTCACCACCACCTCGTGCCCATTCTGAGCAGCCCGCCACAGCGGCGTCCGACCATAGAAGGTGTCCTTTGAATCTACCTCAACCTGGCCTGTCCTCAGTAGTAGCTTCACCACCGCCTCGTGCCCATTCTCAGCAGCCCACCACAGCGGCGTCCAACCGTATTTATCCTTCAAGTCCACCTCAACCTGGCCTGTCTCCAGCAGTAGCTTCACCACCGCCTCGTGCCCATTCTCAGCAGCCCGCAACAGCGGCGTCCAACCGTATTTATCCTTCGAGTCTACCTCAACCTGGCTTGTCTCCAGCAGCAGCTTCACCGCCGCCTCGTGCCCATTCTGAGCAGCCCGCCACAGCGGCGTTCGACCATAGAAGGTGTCCTTTGAATTCACCTCGACCTGGTCTGTCTCCAGCAGCAGCTTTACCACCGCCTCATGCCTATTCTCAGCAGCCCACCACAGCGGCGTCCGACCATCTTTATCCTTCGAGTCCACCTCAACCTGGCCTGTCTCCAGCAGCAGCTTCACTACCTCCTCGTGCCCATTCCTGGCAGCCCGCCACAGCGGTGTCCAACCATCCTCATCCTTCCAGTCCACCTCAACCTGGCCTGTCTCTAGCAGCAGCTTCACCACCGCCTCGTGCCTATTCTCAGCAGCCCGCCACAGCGGCGTCTGACCGTCCTCATCCTTCCAGTCCACCTCAACCTGGCCTGTCTCCAGCAGCAGCTTCACCACCGCCTCGTGCCCATTCTCACTAGCCCACGACAGCGGCGTCCGACCATAGAAGGTGTCCTTTGAATCCACCTCGACCTGGTTCGTCTGGAGTAGCAGCTTCACTGTATCTTCATGTCCTTCCCCAGCAGCGAATGACAATAGTGACCGACCATATTCTCCATTGGCCTTAGGCACAATCTGCAATCCAAATGCCTCTTCATAATCTATTCTTGCTCCTAGAAATCTCTTGTCTGCTTCTCTTTTCTCTCCAAGGTCATCTAATATCATGATATCATTCCACACTCTTATTGCTTCGCTTAAATCATATCCGCTCTTTGCCTTTGTATACTCTAGCGCTTGAGTATATTCTTTTTGATTTTGTGACAGTGTCTGCTCCCAGTTCCAGACAAGACGGAAGTCCCGCAGAAGATGTCTTGCCGATTGGGGATTTTCTGGCCCTCCAAAATTGCGAATAAAATTGCGAATCCCGTTTAAAGGATTTACTGCAATCATAATAATGACAAAGTGATCATTACATAGCCTGATTATCGTTGGTTTTGAAACTCCATATAGAAGGCAGATGATATCTCGCTCCTGGATAGGTTTTGCTGACGCTTGAAGGGTCCATTCTATTATTTTGCCTCGGAAGCTAGCTGCTGCAGTGCGAGAAGTGAACCTCACATTCTGCCTATCATCTCTTCTCACCGAGGACACCTGGCCAAGAATACAGCCCTTGCCCTTAATTACCGCCTTCTGGCTAGAGGTTTCCACAGATATATCTTTACCGAGAATAAACTTAATAAGTTGCTGGAATAGTTCTTCCCAGGAAATATTGTAATCGGGCTGTAGACCAGCTTTAGTTAGATTATCAGAGCTCATACCAAGTAAAGCATATACTTTATCGTGTATTTGAGAAGCTTGACGGTTATGGAACATGTCTACTAGCTCGGCCAAAGATCGTATTTCTAGGGAGTACCTCTCTAGCGAGTTTTCTCTATATTTCGGTCGGAGGACAGCTTGTTTGATCAGGTCGGTTACCGAAGGGAGACTATGTAATTCGGGGAAAGCTGCATAGGATGAATTTTGTGATATTCGTATTGAATCCAACCCTGAGCAGAACGCATATCCGTCAATCTCCGTGGAACCACACATAATCACGATATGTCGGGCTGCAGCAATCTCTTGAAGGACCTTAAACTATGTTAACATCTTCTAGTATATATACTTGAGCGTTTACTCTCTTACCCAGATACGCTGAAACCATTGCCGTTGAAGCAGGTTAGTGATTGCTTTCTCATTTCTCTCGTCAACTGAGCGCTTAGTATACTGCTCATTAGCAGCACGTTGTATATCCTCGAGTGCTCCCTCTGTGTCATTTGCTGTCTCTCCAAGCCAAACAAGTACAGAATGTGCTTTACTGTAGATCATTGCCATAAGCTGAACCTGTTGTCCCCGCTCGTCCCGGTTTTCTTGGTTGATGCAAATAGCATCTATCCATAGGACTCGTTGTAAAGAGCAGTCTTGAAGGTGTGTTAGCGCTGTGTAAAGGTTCTCTGAAATAGCCAAGTTTTTCTGATTGATAGAGATAGAACAAGGCTTGTCTAAACTGCCCCATGTATAAGACAAAGCCTCGTATAGATGAGTCCTCTTGCCTAGATCCTGTAGAGAGTACTCAAAAAGCTCGCACTCTAATTTGTTCCTCTCTGTGCTCTCATTTGTATGCGGCATCAACCGAATCAAGCGAATATTATTAGCGCCTGGCGAAAGCGGAGAATAACAGTACTGAGACATAGTGAAAACAAGAGCTTGTATACGGAGGGTTGAACTAAAATGTATATTTTGATAAGTGTAACTTTTTTATCTGATTGAGTGCACGACTCCTAGCTGTTGCCTGGCAGTAGTATAGTAATGCTGCAGCCTAATGTATGATCGCCCAATCATTGCTTAGTAAGGTTAATACTTTCGGGTCAAAGAGGGGTACCGCGCTAGACTGATTATAACTATCTTGGAGGGCAGGGTTGCGACGCTGAGGAGGGATGCCGTTTTTGCAAGCGACTGCACACTAACCGCAATTGTTCTAGTGCTGACTAAGGGTGATAGGTATAAAACTTCAAGACAGAGTATAAAGAGAACGCCGCAATCGAAGCCTACTGTAAAAGCTTGTCGCGACAGAGGTATCTCAACCACAACCAGAGGAGAAAACGGTCTGAGAGGGTATAGTACAACTCGGAGTATATTAGGAAAACGGAATTTTTAGGTAAGGCTTAGCAATCCGCCACACACAGCCACAGCTATGCAGCCACAAGCTTTACTATGTACCTTGTAATTACCGTAACCTCTATCCACCTTTATTACTCAGCGACTAGGGATCCTTAATCTGAAGGTATCAACCTATGTGGCGATATCGCATGACATAGCACTCCCTGGATCACCACAGTACTGAAAATGATTTTTCAGCATTATAGTGAGGCTTGGAAACCCAGATCAAAGAATTATATGAGTTTGAAAAGCGGAAAGAGCTCGTGGTGGTGCTGTAGGTCGAGTGGTTCTATTATACCATGAATTGACACCCTCCGCAATTAGGCGCGACGGCGACGATGTGATGGTAAATTTCAGAATAACCAGGGTTTGGACTGTTCAGGGGTGGTCACACAACATAACTGGCACAAAAATACTCGAATTTTCAATGGATTCGGATATTCAGATTCAATTAAATTCAAAGTACCAATAGTTTGTCTCGTCACAGAGTGCGTCTCTCGACGCAGGGATGCACGTTAGCTCAATTAAATAAAATAATAATGAAAGAAAAACCGCACGTCTTTTCAAAGTCAAACAAAAATTATATTTCCTAACCAAACATTCTTCACAGCAGCACTAGAAAAAGCAAATCTCACACCCTCCGCCACGAGAAGAGATCCTTGGCAAATAACGCCTCCATTTTAGTCAGGTAACACAAAAGAGATGACCTACCAATGATCTAAAGATGTCGCATGACACCAAAATCAATACCTTAACGCGATGCATAACTCACTCCTAATAATTAGCACTCATGTTGCAGTGGCGTCCTCGCGAAATCCTGGTGGCGCATTTCTTTTCATGGGTTGGTGCCCAATTGTAAGATTAGAAAAGGATTCTCAAAAAAGTTACATTCCAAAAGTATTCCGTCTCATCTCAACGAACCTGTAAGACTCATGTGTCAGCCACAACTTTGTCACTTTTGGGGATTACCTTTTTTTTCTTCGCGATGTGGGATAAGGCTGTGTGTGAATTGAATCCAAGGGTTATAAAACACATCGGGTTGAAGCATTGACAAGGCGAGGGTGATGTGTAGATGGATGGAGTTTACGAGCGATTAGTTGCCTCATTAATGGGTACGACGAGTCGCAATTTAGGTGATAATTGTGTTAAAAGGGGCGGGGGCGGTGAATACTGGCAAATTATCATAATAGCATCTATCGAATTGTTTTCGTAATTAACGAGCACGTTGGGAAGTTGCTGTCAAATATATTGCTTAGCGCAATGCGAATTTTTGTTGATCACAGATTGGAAGGTTGAGTTTTTGCTTTTCGATTCTGTTCTGGCGACTAAAGAAGACCCAAGTCGAGACATCTTCGAAAGGCGTAAAGGCCGAAATCAAGGTTGTAATAATTTTGCGCAGCCAACGCTGAATAGTTGTACAAGGGGAGATGAGGTGCTGATTATAAGGGCTGACCGTGAAAGAACCAGATATCTGCTCCAGGAAAGATCCGACCGAACCCACATTGAGGGTCCAAGAATTGTTGACCCGCGCCCGACTGACAGAATGTCGTTCCGTAATGACCTGAGAAGAAAGCTAAAAGAAAATTTCCCTAGCATCCGTAATAAAAGTCATCAAAAATGACCCGAAATTTCGCTCGATCCGAAAGTGTAACACCCGCTTTTTGCATTTCCGTCGCTCGAAGCTTTGGACCATGTTTGATGAAGACAAAGGAGAAAAGTAGACACGTGGAAGTGCACCTGCATCAATGAAAGCCGCAGATCCAAAGCTGTTGTTGTGCGTCGAGATCGTGCGAGTTTAACGAGCAGGGCGCTCACCACCTAAGTTGGTCAGCGATCAATATTCACGACGGGCATGTCTCTCATCATCGTAGTGTCTACCTCCGTATGGCTCCTGGGCCTCTCGACGAGGGGCAGGATCGCCATAGGCGGCTGCAGGTGGAGCATCACGAGCTGAGCCGCGGTCTCCTCCTCTGTCATAACGATCAGAGTATCCTCCACCTCCACGAGGACGGTCGTCGCCTCCACGGCTGCTGTATCGGTCATCGCGGGCGTAACGGTCGACTCCTCGAGGAGCATAATCATCGCGGTCACGGCCACCATATCCTCGATCGCGGCGATCATCACGGCGGTAATCATCGTAACGTCCACCGCCTCCTCCGTATCCTCCTCCTCCACGACGACGGTCATCATAACGATCATTGTATCGGCTACCACCTGAAGGTCCGTGACGTGGGTCCTCTTCTATTGTTTTAGTTAATTGTGTAAGACAAAAAGGGATGGGGTACTAGCCTCTCTTTGGTGGTCCAAAGTACTTTCCTGGGGTTGGGGTACGAGGACGGGATCGACGAGCCTTCTCGATACTCAAGGTACGGCCTTCAATGACTTCACCTTGAAGGCCTTCCTTGGCAGCATCGGCTTGCTCAGCAGTGTCCATCTTGACGAAACCGAAGCCACGGGATTCCTTGGTGTGAGGGTCAAGCATGATTTGGCACTTCTCAACCTCACCATACTTCTCGAAGAGACGAGTAACCTCTTGCTCCGAGAGACGGGGATGAATGCCAGTTACGAACAAGTTGGAGCCTGGGTTGACCGCGCCATCATCTGCTGGTGGGCCACGATCGTTCTTTGGAGGTCCACTATATATCGTCAGAAGGTGAACATAGTGGATGGGTGTTGAGTAACTCACCGGCTGTCCATGTGTCCATTGCCGTTGGGGGAGGCGGATCGGCGAGGACCACCTCGTGGGCTGTCATTGCGACGAGTTGGTCGAGGAGAGGCACTGCGGTCGCGGTCGTAACGTGGTGCTTCATCTACGCGTCGCAGGTCAAATTAGCATCGTGTGCATCGAGTCATCGCGGCTTGCGCCAGTTGCAAGAGATGAGGAAGTGGTTCATACCTTCGAATCGAGTACCGTTCTCGTTCTCGTAATCCATGGAAGCCATGATGAGATGCGAGTCTTTGTCAATTGGTGCAAGGGCAAGGCCGAAGGGTTTGGTATTAAAAGATTAGTAGGGATCGGGTGCGACGCGACACAGGAGCTGAGTAGATCAACTCGAGGGTGGCAGTTGATGGGTAGAGTATCTCTGGGGTGTGTGAGAGATAAAAAGTTGATGGGTTGGTCTCGTCGGGAGAAGTTGAAGGTGTTGTTTGCGACGACTTTGAAGGGAGCAAGAAAAGAGCGCACAGACTGCAACCAGCCACGCTAGGCCGTTTCGGGCGCACTAGCGTCGGAAGTCAGCCGCGCCTCCTCCAAATAGGTTTGCCAAGGCAACACCTTGCGAGGCGACTTGGAGAGGTGAATCTTTTTATAACCTGGACGTTTATTCACGAGATTTTATTCCTTCCGAAAACTTAATTTAGAGTCCCACACCACTAAGAACCCTTTAGGATGCATTTATTATCACGTTTCTTCAACTCCTGTTGATCCTATATACTCTTGGTATTTTGCTCGAGTCTGTTCAAGTTGATGTTTGTCAAGCCGCAAGCCTGCAACCCCCTTACCTATTTGCCATACCACGGCCCGGAAAAATTGAAGCACTTGCTCCAGTTTTGGTTTTCTCTGCCAGGAATTTGTTCCAGCTTTCATGTTGGTCAAATATTCCATATTTCATATCCCGCAATGTATCTACAATTCCGGAATCATGACCCTCCCCCCCCCCCGGCTTCTCTTATGAGAACTCCTCCGCTCTTTTGGCATGTCATTACCCAAGAAAGCAAGTGCTTCCATCACGTTTCCGTCACAAGCTCTTTCCAGTAATCCTAGCGCTTTTACCCGTGTTTGTTCAGGTTTGAGCCGCAAACGTGTCAACCCGCCTCGCGGTAGACAGTAAAACCGGGGGTAAATATTTTCAATCGTTTATTCTAAGTAGAGTCTACTTAGTAGAGCGGAGTTTAACATTAAATGTCTTCTAAATCCCAACCTTAAACACTCGAAACTCAACCCCACCCAATTTCTTCCCTCTCTCCCCAAAAATCGGACATTCCCCAAATTCTGTACTCCTCATTTCCGGGTGACCTTGCAAAATTTTACCAGTCAGAGAGTCGAGGGTGGGAGTTCCATGATCTGAGAAACGGAAAAAGGTAGGCTTTTCGTCACCAGTTAGGTTGGTGGTAAATAGAAGGCTGATTTCCAAGCTTACGACGCCGAGAGATGGGTGTGCGGTTACCAGGTCGTGAGAGCTTCCGGGAACGATGTTGAGAACAAGATCTTTTTGGGTGGCGTCAGACCCGGTTGGAGACGAGCGGAAGGTAAGAATTCCTGTTGGAATGGGGACGAATCTTTGAGAAGAACCTGCGGGTTTGAGTATTGGGTGTGATCCGAGTGTGGCGGCAGGAGAGAAATCGAGATGAGTTGAGTTGATGCGATGTGTGTGAATTTAGGTGGTTGTACAGATGGAGAAGACATTTTGAAAGCTGTAAGATTGTTCAACAATGTTTGAGTAAGTAAAAGCTGAGTATATGGAATGATAAAACGAAATTCAAGTCATGGACTGCTAGTATTTATAGAAACACAGCGAAAGGCGGAGTTGAAATTCTAAAATATCAAGTTGGGGAGATGCGGCCCGCTCTCAAGTTTGGAAATCGTAATCTTGCGCTCTGCTTATACAAATCAGTTAATTTAATATACCACATACCCTCGGGCTGGCATTCCCCATTATGCACAGGCGGGCAAGAGCGGCCCTCGATATTAAGCGACTTCTTAACTAAATTTGGTTAACGTTATACATACATTGCCACGTAGGATTACCTTTTCGTATAAGAAACATGTTAAGTCATCGATCGTTCCACTGATAACTAGCCAAAATACTGTACTAAAAGTAATTAATGTTTGCTATTCCTATATAACGTGGTTTATCAGGACCCTGCGCATATCAGGACCCTGCGCACTTTTGCCGACTCTCTAACCCCATCATTTTGACACGCGTTTTTTACCCTTTCTAATGGAGGTACAAACTCAAGAAGCACGT
>LKUV01000158.1:0-123733 GCA_001414455.1 Hymenoscyphus fructigenus
CCACCACCCCACTCCCCCCCACCCCTAAAATCCTCCTCCGTCATCCTCCTCCTCTCCTCAAAAGCCCGCTTCTCCTCCTCACTCAAGCTAAAAGCCTTCTTCAACCACCCAAAAGCGCTGCGCTTCTTCTTAACCTTCCTCCCCCCTTCCGTCATCATGGTAGTATCACTCATCATACTCATCCCCATCGCGCTGGGTGCTCCATTCCGATTCCCGAGTTGACTCGGTGTATGTGTGTGTCCAAACCTCAAATTCGAACTCGAAGAATTATTATGTACATGCACGATGTTACTCGGTGCCGCCGTCCACGGTCGTTGAAGGGGAGAGTGAGGTGAAGCATTAACAGGTCGGAAGAACTGTCTATCTGAGCTCGGGGAGGGGAGGAAATCGCGGGTAAGGATAGAGGGAGGAGCAGTTCGTTCCGGTGCTCTCGGAGGAATTCGAGGGGAGGCTAAATGCGTCGAGGTGGGTGTAAGGGTCGCTGATCGAGGAGGATGAGGGAAGACGCCGAGAGTGGGCGTGTGTAACGTGGTATGTTGTGGAATACTACCGGGAGATGAAGGTTTCTCATAATCAGAACAATAAGCAGAGTCGAGACCACGTGAGGGGGGTGATTTTACAGTGGATTCAACTTGGTGAGGTGGAGGTCGGGACACCGATGTCACTGCTTGTCGCGGTCCCCAGTAATTCTCGTCCGGCTGTTCTTGTGGTTGCGGTGCCTTTATGGTTATCTCTGATGGTGTCTCTTTTCGTTTTAGTGAGAATCGCTGACGAAGGGATACTCGCTTGCTGACTTCTGGGCGAGGAGGTTCCTGTTCAGGGGGTGATTGTATGGGAGGTCGTTGGAAGGGAGGGGATTGAGGGGGCTTGGGCGAAGGAAAGGGACTATATGTGTGCGGCTGCAAAGTAAATTCGGGTTCTGGTATCGTTTCTAATTCCACAATCGATTCTTCGTCTTCTGATTCGCTTTCAGGTGTTCGTTCACGTTCGTCGACTAATTGAAAAGCTGGGAGTGCCGCTCGGATGGCAGGGGTAATTGGACTTGGGTCGGTCGGGAGTTCTCTCGACATTGATCTTCGCATTTGTAAAGAGGGTTGCCGAGAGTGACGAGTGGAGGTCGCGGAGGGCGGTGATCCTGGGGGGGAAGACATGGCGGAGCTAAACTGTTCAATTGTTAATACAGAATCGAATTGCAGAAATTCTTAAGAGTGTACGTACTCTCTGTTTTCTGCTCACTTCGCCTGCCCGTTTGTCCATTTCCGCCACGGTGGTTCCAAGTTGTACCAATGCAGCGGCCAGGTGATTACCTTTTGTCTGTAGTGATACGTATGCTTTGTACCATCCCTCAACGTTCCCTTTCATGGCCTCGAAGACCTTTTGCATGTCGGGCCGTTCATGTTTCCACAATTCATCTTCTTGCTCCTCCGCCAAATATATGCTGAATTCCTTGCATGCCTCTATTCCTTGCTTCACGTCTTTCAGACCATCATTCATAGCCGAGGCCGTCCGCTGAATGCAATGCTCAATCTTTTCGTTCCCCGTCACAATCTGGTATCGGAAATTCCTATCTTCTAGCATACCTTCGAAAATGGCGATATTCTGTAATGGTAGCTGAAGCATCTCCAATCGTTCGTCGATATCCTCCTGTGCCAGATCGAAATCCTCCAATGTTGTTTCTATCGCTAGATCTACTTCATCAACATGCCCTTGCAGTATGCTTATCACTTGGTCCTCGTCCCTCGCAATTCCATTCAACAGCAGGTAGATGCCAAAGGATATTTGCGACAATAGCTTCCAGAATTCGTGATATTTCTGACCGGGTCGCCTTTTCCATTTCCCAGCGTGTGTCTCCTCGTTAACGTCCTGATCTAGTAGCAGTTTCCTCCTCGCCATTGCGTCCCTTATAATCTCGGGCTTCGAATCGACACCATTGGCGACCTCTTGCATCGATTCTGCGAATGCCTCTTGCATAGAAGGAATAGGGTGTATGGGAACCTGGAGCTGGTTCTCCTTTCTCGTGTCGTCCCTCGCCGACGGAGCCATGGTTGCGGTGGGTGTGGGCGTGGGCGCGGACGTAGGTATAGGCTTGACGATCGGGTTCGTCTTCGTGGTGGAATTAGGATTGTACTGGTATACGGTAGGACTCAGTTGAAAGGTTGAGGATCGGGAGAGGTCATTAGGTTTGAGGAGAGTTGGAGAATCGGGGGTAGGTTTGGGAGCAACTTCATCCTCACCGTCGGAATCATCGAGGTAGAAGTTCATTACTTCAACCGGCTAGACGGGGAGAGCTAGCTGGCTGCACTGCTAACGAGTAAAGCCAATGCGAGGGGTGTACCAAACCAGCCAAACGTGGGTCTGCCAATGTCACCTCGACCTCACTTCCCAGCAGCAACGGTCCGGGCGCGCATCGATGGTGCTTGTTCAAGTTGCAGAACAATGCCTCTGGAAGCCCGTCACCAGCAGCGATCGTCTTCCGGTGTTTTAGGCTTTCGTATGCAGCTGGTGTCTCCGATCCCAGGACAAATGAGTTGCGCACCCAATCCCCAGGGCGAATCAGCGTGGGAGACGGGAGCAATGAGTGGGCAGGGAAAGATGGGACGAAGAGAGCAACGCGTACAAGGAGAAGGCCTGCAGCGGGCGCAGTGACGGGCGGGCGAGTTCGCAGCAAGAACACCGGAAGCAGAAGCAGCACACTGGACCAGCACACTGGACCAGCACACCTCGCTGCGGGTGATGGTGAGCGAGGGGTTGAAGGCTACCTGCAGACAGGAAATGTCGATAGCCGCGCTTTGATGCGAGGAAGTCAGCTAGTTAGTTACAGTGCTGGCTCGAGTGGCAAGTGGGAACTGTGGTTACTCTGTCCAGTAGTTGGATCGGCCCTTGCGTAGGAAGGAAATTGAGTGATGTTGGGTGTTGGGTCCCTTTTTGGCCTGTTGGCGATGCGACTATGCAGACCCAAGCTTGTTGTGATGACAGCTATTAATCTTTTTGGCTGAAAATAGCATCCAAACGAGCGGCTAGAAGATGCTAATTATTGCCGCTTGACCTGTTCCTGAAAGGGGCCAGACTGTTCCCGGAAGAGGTCCTTGGGAAGCGTCAGTCGAACGTTCCACCAGTTCGTCCGTTCTTTCCTCTTGCGTTGCGTTTGTTTTAGCTTTAAGGGTGGCGTGGCTGGCGTGGCTGGCGTGGCTGGCGTGGGTGGCCTGGATGTCCTGGATGTCCTGGATGTCCTGGATCGGGGTCGAACGCAGAGAGGAAAGATCGTCAGGGCAGTGGCGGCTCAGTTGTGTAAATACCAGGGCACCGTTAAGTACAGTATGGACAAAAGGAAGGCACGAGGAGTCGTGGTACGAGAAGGTTTTTGGCAAAAGTAAAGATGTTTTGGAAGGAGGGAAGGAGGGAAGGAGGAGAAAAGGGAAAAAAGTAGTGAGGGTGAGGGTGAGGGTGAGGGTGAGGGTGAGGCAAACGGAGATGTCGATGGCATCCATCGGAAATTCTGGCAGCAAAATGCAAAATTGCGCCGGCAACAAATCCACGGTACCAATGGGCAACTCGAGTGCTAGCAGATTGCTCCCACGAGGGCAGCTCCTCTGGTGCCCGCAACTCGGTGCGTATTGTGCAGAATGTACAGGCTCTCCCTCTGCGTGACAGGCTTCATTGAAGCTAAATAGAATGCATTCAATCTTGCCCTCGGCTTTCCCTCCAACTTTGGAGCAGTTTGGCGGGGAAAGCGTGATTGTTTCCCTCCTCCCATGTTGCCCATAGCCCCCACACCCTATAAACGACCGGATTGGGAAACATTTCAATACGTTGGCTGGCAGGCTTGCAGGCTTGCCCTGAAGCGGGGCCCTGTCCCAATACCCGCTCAGGGGTTTACCTCCCACTTCCCTGCCGTGGATTGAAATCGCAGGCTAACCCCAATCCATCGCTGTACTCTTTCCATAGACGCCTGTGAGTCGTGACACAGGACGGCTCAAAGGCGTGCAGTGCTGACTTGCAGACTCACCGTGTGATCGATCCCCCATTGACTGAAGATCGTGGGGTGAGGATGGTCTTCACTCATCCTCCAAGAGAGCATCAGCATCCACCGATCAGCACTTGCTTCAACCGGCGGCAGGATTCCTCTGACTTCCTGACTTCCTCCGACTTCCTCTTCAGGACAACGAGATCTCGTACAGCACCAAGATGCTGCGCTTTTCGGTTCGTGGGTTTATGTGCCGGTACACATGTTTATGCTCTCCACAGCCTCGGGAGCCCTTCCATGCTGCCATGCGCGTTGATACCAGCCCGCGCTATTGCTCATCCCTTCCCATGCCACTCAAACTTTTGCGCGACACAAAATGTGGGGGAGGCGCGAAGACCCAAAAGGGAGTTTTGACCAAAAGGGCCATGACCAAAAGGGCCATGACCAAAAGGGCCATGACCAAAAGGGCCATGACCAAGGAAATTAAAGACCGTTTAAGTGCAAAAAACTAATTGACGAATCTAGTTCACAGAAGAAAAATGACGCGATGACAAACGGTTCCTTTCTCGTATACCCTTCGAAAAGGAACCGTGGTGCTGCCACATGTTTCAACCCCTTCCACGAACTCCAACGCCGCCTCCTGCTCGAAACACCCTCCATCTGTGTGACGGCTCGGAGAGAGTGTCGTACCCGAGTACTTCCTCTTCCGCTTTCCGACATTTTTTCTTTTTGAAGCAGACGTTAGTGGAGTTTGAGACGAGGGGGATGGAGCCGCGTGTTTGGTTGAGTTTGGATATTTTGGACTTCAGTTCCCAATGCTTTCCTCCCCAGTTTCTGTTTGTAGCACAATACTTCTTCTGCTATACCGTTATATACATCCATAGATTAAAAAATGAGTTAAGGGATTGGCCGTTTAAGAAGCGTGGGAAGTGGTTCATCATGGCCATGGTGCACTTGTTATATATAGCACGTTGACCTGGGACGAAGAGTTATGATTTGAGATTTTCTTCATAGCAAATGGGCTGTATTTCTCCCAGATTCACGTCAGTATCCCTCAATGGTTGCTAGATATCAGCTGAAGCTCAACTACTTGTGTAGTCCATATCACAAAGAATTTCCCATGCAACAAATTCCCCACACAGACCCGCAAATATTAACACCCACCAATTCCCTAGGAAATACGAAGGCAGCATTCTGGGGCGAGTCATTTGAGAAGAGAGCGAAGAAGGAAAGGAAAAACTGAAGGGAAACTAGGCAGTAGCCCATTGACCCCACCAGAAGACAAATGCCTAGCAATGCGTAAACTGCGCAAGGAAGAAAACCGTGGAGTTGAGAACGACGGAACAGCTTGTTGACCAATCAAAGCGACAATAGACTTATTTCGCAAGAGAAAATAGTGGCAATTCGGTTTCTTTTAGGATACTCGGGAGAGGACACTCGGGAGAATGAGCCTAGGTGGTGGTATCTTCATGGCCAAGATCGCGAGAAGCTGGTGCAGACAAATGCTTGTCTTTCCGGCAAGGCACGTTCTCCAGCCAACGAAATACCTCTCTAAATATCTTTCTTCTTCGCCATCAGCCGTCCGCGGATATCCTCAGCAACTGCTACACCCTCTTCCCAGGTGATGTCATTTTCACCATGTCGATTGATGATAACCTCAACGGTCTTTAGGGAGGTGGATATGGGGCCTTCTAAACATTAGAGCTAACAATAATGTGACAAGGCACAGCAACTTACAAACAGCATCGAGACCGGCCTGAACCAAGCTAGGTACGCCAGAAGTTTCAATTTGCAGACTTTCCAAAGTCTTGACTTTACAACTGTTCAAGACACAGATGCCACACCACACGAAATATGCGCTTTGGATGTGAACACGCCTCAAATATTTCAACTGTGTAGTATTCCTCTTTTCCATCCATTCACTGAAAGAGGTGTAGTTGAAAAATGACCATGTAGTAGTGCGCCAAAGTGTGTCGTTGATCTCAGTATATGTCTGACAACAAAGAGTAAGTAGGCTGATATCCATCTTGGAAGGGTCTTGAATTGCCCCCCTCATCGAATCAATGCAAGTTTTGTGGCGGTTGCGACAATACCTCATATCTTCCGTGGAGTCTCGCAGAGAGGCATTATTCTCGTATTCTTGATTCTTGGAAAGTTGGTATGCTTCACTTTCAGTCACAGTCGAGCTGCAAACGACGTGACGCGCTGGGATATTCTGATCCCAGTGCGAAATGTGTACCGTCTTGTTTCCAAGCACCAACTTCCAGATCATCATTCGCACTTCAAGAGGTAATCGAAAGAGAGGAGATGAGGCGTTTCGCTCGCGACTAGATCGAGTCAGCACGTTTCCAAGATTGCGAGATAGCAATCGGGTTCTGGGTGGTTACATACATGGCTTTCATGCGCGGTTTCATTGGGGCATTGACATTGAATGCTGGGCGCTCTTGACCAAGAGGGTGCAGCTTGAAAAGATCGCCCGTAGAAGGAGGCATTTTGGCAGGCTCGTGGGTTGAAGTTGCTCAGAGAGCTCGAAGGGAAGACGCGTTGAGTGGAGCAACCTCGGCTTGCATGTCTTGGCGCCACCCACGTGCCTACCTTGCGCTGCTCCCGCTTTCCATTTTGCTGTCTTCTACAAGTATACCTATTTCGATAGCAAGTCAGTCGTTGGTTTGTGGTGCTTTCAGTTCGTTTTATTTGGTTAGTTCGTATTCAAGATCAAAACATTCAGAAGACAGCCCCTCTCTCCTACCCGATTACCGAGGCTCCATGTTGACGGGGAATATCCAAAGTACCTTTGTATTTCTCTTCAACACCGGAAAGGCAGCAACGAATGAGAAACATGAGAATGCCCCATATCAACTTGGCAATATCTCTGCCCTATGATATGAGAATGATACCGGGTCAGATATGCACCGATCGCTACTGTGCCGTATGCTTATGATGGCGGGAGTCTGCTGAAGTGTGAGCACTGCCCTCATCGGGAACGAAATGATGACCAGAAAGAGGTTGAATGAAACATTTAATCATCAATATCAGCATAATCGGGGTTTCGGTTCCTCTTATACACCGTTTCCACGCTCAATTCCCTTCACATGTTACCGCGGTTTCTCAACCCGAATAATCATCTCGGGTTGACATGCAGAATAGTTACTGTCGAGGGAAGCTTCATTGCAAATCGACAATGTCGTTATTGGCGACCGCCTTTTCAATGGGGAATGATTTTTTTCGAGGCACAGTATCTTCCACATGCTGCCGCGGTATTTTGGATCCATTTGAACGACAAGATAATTAACATGGAATAGAAAATATTTAAAGCGTGGTCCCAAGTGGTGATGTTGTTCTAGTCTGCCAAATATCAGCAGTCAAATTCTCACGTCAAGCCTCCCAATGGCACCCCCATCTGGTCTCAACCACTTCACAAGACTAAACCCAAATGTCTACCTCCACGAACCAACCACCCCACCCTCGCCCAATGAACCAAACCTCATCCTCCTCATCGGATGGATGGACGCCCAGCCCCGTCACCTCGCAAAATACACCGCCAACTACGAGACCCTTTACCCCTCCTCCAGAATAATAGTAATCACCACCTCCCAAATTGACGCCGCGTGGCGTACCACAGCCGCCAACATCCAACGTATCTCTCCCGCAATGGAAACCATCTACGCCCTACCCCCAGATGCAAAATTCCTCCTCCATTTCGCTTCCAACGGCGGGGGATTCACAACTTTACTTGTTGCTAAAGCGTATCGCGAGAAAATGGGGAAACCATTACCTGTTTCGGCGATGGTTATGGATTCAACTCCCGGAAAAGTGAGATTGATTGGAACTGTGAAAGCTTTCGCTATGATCTTTCCCAAGAATTTCATCCTTCAACTCCTGTCAAAAGTCATCTTGGCAGTGTTGTATGTTTTATTTATTGGTAGATATCGGTTGTTGGGTAATCCGAACTTGGTGGATCTTGTGAGGAACGCGTTGAATAATGGCGAGTTTTTCAGCCATAACGTTCCGAGGGTTTATATATATAGTGAGGGGGATGATTTGGTTTTGAGGAAGGATGTGGAGGAACATGCTGATGAGGCGGAGGGGTTGGGGTATCCTGTTTTGAGGGAGAATTTTGGGGGGAGTAAGCATTGTGCTCATATGATTGAGGATGAGGGGAGGTATTGGGGTGTTGTGAAGAAACTTTGGAACGGGCTCTAGATTTTGTTTTGCTGGTAAAGTTCTTTGTTGGTTATAAATTTTATTAGAAATTCGTCAATTTCCCAATTCCACTCTCTCCTGAAGCCGAACTCACAAACTCCCAACCAGGTTGAAGCCCGGTGGAAACTTACCCAGAATCAACACCCCGGCAGATGTTCTACTCATAGTTGAAAACTTTAAGTGAACCTCAGCATGCATCCTGTTACGAGAAGCTGAATAAGATGTTGCTGGCACATTGCGCATTATCCGATAAGAGAGACGAAAAATCTTTACTAACAGCATTTATATTTCTCTTTGTGAGAGACCTGGGAACATCACTTGAGGTTTATGATAGATAATTTATAAAATTCCGAAATTCTCTTCACAGAGCGTTGGGCATGAAAATGTGGCAGTAAATACTAGTTCTAATTTTGAGCAATTGAACTTGATTGTTCTGGCAAACCTAAGTCAATGTTTCAAAGGCATCTAGAAGAAGTACTTTGAATTATTCCAAAAAGCTGGAACGGGAGCCAGGTTGCAGGGCGAAATTTAATCGTGACTATCGGTAGGTGACCTGCAAATTAGCATCACCTCCTATTCCCAGGTAACCTGTCAATGGTAGGAAATTCCTTCTTTCCGCGAGTAACCTGTGAGTAATGCGAAATTCCTTTGTAGCTATTCCCAGGCAGACTTGGAATAGCAGCTAATTTAATTGTGAAATAAGCTCTTTGTAGGTAACCTATCAATTACACTAGTCTTTTTCGTGGCTATTAGTAGGTGACCTACAAATAACACCACCCGGTTTCTCCGATTAACACGCGAAATGACACCGCTTTTCTCGTGAGGGATGCTGTTCATAGGCTACCTGGGAATAGCTATTCACCGGGATTCGCTACTAAATCGCGAAAGCTATTTACCTCCGAACGGACAATGAATTTTGCTGATTTCCTCTAGATGTTTTTTATAGAATAATCTCAAAAGCAAACTAGTGGTTCTAGCCAAGTATTTGGGAATTAATTGAAAATGTTTCGAGGCCCGGGAGTGCTAGTGTGATATATGATGTGGTGGAGAAGTAAGTGTAATTGCTATAGGAAACTCAGACAACTATCTAAAATAAGTAAAGTAACATAAAAGTCATTTCGGGCTTGAAGATAACTGGCCAGATGCCAAAAACTCTAACAGAAAACGATAGGCTCTGATATTCTCGGCTCATGAAAAATCATTCTGGTTTGTTTCTCTCAGTACTGCCGCAGAGGGTGTCTGCATAATCATTCTATCGTCATCTTTATGAATGACTCCTCCACCACTGAAAAACTCCTTCGCAAAACAATGCCCTGACGAGTTGTCTTCGATCAACCATCGTCTTTCCATGAGTTTCTATTTGACCTGGTGCAGAGGCTGATGAAACTACTCCTTATATAGAAAGTAGTACTATCCGAAACAGACTTTAGGACTTTTGCGGAGGGTACCATGCATGGTACGATGATCCAAACAACAGCTTCGATGTTCCCGCTCCAAGCTCAGTATCTTGTTTAACGGGCCAGTGCTGATTGTTTACTTACGAGACAATGAGGTAGAAGGCAAATCTGTCCGTGACATCAGTGTCCCTTCTACGAGTTTTATAACTTCGTGCTCGACAATAAAGACCTAGAATACTCATTATACAACCACTAGAGGAGTATAAGTTTTAGCTTTTGAATGCTTTATCAGCAGAAATTTGGGTAACATGCATGATTCCAGTGAGAAAGATGAAAAACACGTAAGCTTTCTGAGTTTAGGGAGCTTAAGCTTTGAAATTGCCCGTAGAGGGATTATTAGCAAGTAGAGGTCGACGACAAAATTAAGTATTCCTACGAGGATACCAAAAAGTTGAATAATTGATTTAGGATCGATGCACCTATGTGGAGCCGTCTCAGCTAGGTATGAGAGCCTATTAGTCCCTCCACGAGCTGTAGAAAATATCGGAGTCAGTACTGCCATTTCTAGAAGTATGTCTGAGAAAGTGACAGGGTAGAAGGAAAGAAACAGAGCTGTCTAAGGAGGAAATAGCATCTTAATCCTCCGGAAACAACACCAAAAAGGAAGCAATAACTCGGAGAATGCCCACGGCCACAAGCGACTCGGTTTACAGTTGTTGTAGCAATGTAGAACGCCCCTGAAAGAATAAGTCCGATCTAGATTAATCTGCGAACATATGCCAGTGGACGGAAGGTGTGAAGATGAGGCTGAACAGAGGAAGCTTGAGGAACCAAGTTAATACAGGTGCCGTTATCAAGTAGATAAGGAGTCGCTAGAGAAGTTTTCAGTATTGCCATTGGAAGAAAAACCAAGTGAAAGGGGCTTACTCGCAACCTGGACTTGGTGAGGCTCCCCACCTTGACTTCCCATGCGTGATACCCAAGTATTCTATTACAGATCACTTAATAAAGTTAGCAGCAGTAATATTTGGCTAAATAATTGAAGTATAAAAATACCGCCAATGGTTTGAGAGATGTAAGACCATCGCAGCAGCCTGTAACAAAATTCAGTGCCAACAACTCGACGTCAGGCTGGACAGAACTCCTACCAGGCTAACAAGGAAAACAGCAACGAAGTATTAGCTTGTTTTCAACCAGGGAATGCACTGAAATGTATAACCTACAATCGCCCTAAACCCATCTTCTAGGTAGATAGCATTTTGAGTATATCCGAGTTGCTGCCATTACCAGCATTACTGGAATGCCAATGCATGCTGCGATAACAACACCTTGCCCATGCCATGTAGGGTGGTCTAAGTTAAAAATAACAGCCTATTGAAAGTCAGCAATTAGTCTCGAAATTAAGGTATAGGAGTAAAACAGACCGGTGGAGGGAGAGAAGAGGGAACTCCGCAAAGCTTGCCCACACCTCTTTGGGAATTTCCCAGTCGCCATTAAGACAGCCGATACACCTATGTAGGTCTAATATCCAAAAAGGGATAGCCAACTTTTTCAAAGATATCCTAGAAACAGAGGTGTCTCTCTGGCTGGGGGGGTTTCCTATCTGCCAAAATGTTTGTTAGTAGAAACCATTTCAACTCCAATGAAGATGGATAATAACCTTGTTCCGGGGTTTAGCGGAGCAAAGAAAGGTGCACGGGTTATAATAAAACTGCAGTAGAATCCTTCAAAAGCCAGAAAACCGTGAAGGATTTTGAGAGTGCGGGGATATGAACTAAAGTAGTCAGGTAGCTGATTTTCAGCTGCTCCCTGACAATCAGGTAGTTGGCACCTCACTCGATTAGTACTCAATAGTACGAGTAGTGCGGACCGGCTCTGACCTTATAGATGCGCCTTTGGAGAACTTCCAGGCATACTTCTATTTTCGTTTCTCTTCATTCTGGCTCCTCTTGTAACCATCATTTTATACAAACTTGATTTTCTCTTCATTTAAACATACAGCACTTAGACCCTCATCTTAGAATAGATTGTGATTGGTAATATTGCCTTGTAGAGGAAAGACATCAGCTGAAATAGTTCGAAATAGTTTTGCGGTTACGTCCGGTAGGTAAACATCAACAAATTAAGCGAGGGCAAAAGGGGCCCGCTTTCACTTAACCATAGGCGCACCACCATAAGGCCTACGATCAATTACTTTCTATTAAGACTAGAAAGACCATTTAAATAGAATTTGACTCGGTCGGAAGACCGGAAATTAACTCGCGTATCATTTTCAAGTGCTAGGTTAAGATATGTAGGGTCCTTCTTCACCACCCTTACTCACGAAAGAGCCGGAGCCTGAAAGAGGGCTCAACGATGGCAATTCAATTGAATAACATACATCGTGAACTATAAAGGGGATTTGTATGTTATAATTCTTAATGATTATGTTAATATCCCTTCCATTGTACCTGTGTATCTTTTTTGGAACTCGTTTGTTCAATTGCTTGGAAAGTGGGCACACTTAAAAGTATCAACCTGCTTGTTGTACGTGTGCTAACTCGATGTTTTAACCTAATTGTTCTGACTATTACTATAATTTAATATTACTTGAAATACTTTGCGACAATAAAACAGAAAAAAACATTTTACGTGAGGTTCCAAAGCTGTGGGTAACTACTGGAAGTACGGCCTTGGTATGAAGTCTGTATGATACGAACTGTAGGTTAACTAAGTTTTGAATGCATAAATCATAACTTCAAATGGGCATTTGGAGGAATTGATACCGAGTAAAGTGGCAACGATATACTTGCAAGGCACCAACTTTAGGCTTCACGAGTGAAAGAAACATTTACTAGGCTTAGATGCGGCGTAAGAAAACATTAAGGCCGATGCAGCTCGTATATTCGGCGCTTGCGATACATCCGGCATTACTCGGACAAATATTTGTTAGTAAGTTGTAACATGAGTTCCGGGAATATATCCCATCAAGTGCGGATCACAAAAAGCACGAGAATCGCACGTTTTGGTGTGCATGGTCTATTAATTACCTGCATTTTGCAAATGAAGCTGCAGTCATTAGATAAATTTATATTATTATACCCCAAGAACAAAGTCTTCATTTAATAAATATGATTATGAAATTAAAAAGTAGGCAAGAAGGTGGTTGAGCAGAGATAGTGGTGTCTTATCAAGTAGTACAGCAAAGGAGAGTCACGTCCAACTTTCAAGGTTCTCGGTGAGCAGAATTTTCATCGCTACAAACGTCAGCTTCCTTAAACAGAAATTTCTATCGGTAAAGAATGTGGGACTTATCATAAGGTGCCATCTGTAACCCACCACTACAATTTGTTAAGGTATACGATCGGCAAGATCTACCGCCTTATATAAGGCTCTTCCACCACAGACATGCGGACACCTTTTTATCCGAAGCGGAGGAGGCGCAGCAGAAAACGCTTTCCGCTGTGTCTTGCATATATTTATCTGCATATGCAGTCATTCCTGGGCTTATATTACGTGGGCGTTCGAACATGCATGTCTTTTAAATCCCAGAAGGGGCAGAAGATTCATCTTTGGTAAGGCTGGATGGCTCTTTTCACTGGGATAAGTGCCCTTCGTTTATCCTTTTTTGACTTGAGGGTGGCGATCGTTGATTTCTGCTATAGTAACACCGTTGGTTCTTTAGTTGCCGAGTGGCTGTTATTTGCTGGTGTTTGATGGCGTTTGACGAAAGGTTGTAACAAATATGGAGGAGGTAATAACAATTTGCTTGTAGAAGCACGATCAGGCAACGAAATGGCCTTGATTATGAGTAAATTTGCCGCGGAAGAGACCATCGGCAATTATGTGGTTGTTCAGAAACAAATGGCATAAGTACTAAATACTTGGGAGTTGGAGACTCATAACGATTATGTTTGTAGTTTTCTACTCGCTGTAATTATGTTGGGTAAAAAAACAAATTCTACAAGAAATAAGTAATTTTTAATACGCTCTTGTCCTATACTTTTCAAGATGCGTTATAAAATAGAAAGATAAGTATTACATGGAAGAGATAAGCATTGATGCCCGGGTCATCAACCTGTAGAAGGAAAAGTGAATGAGTTCTGAACCATTACATTTGCAGCATTTTTCCTATACATCTTTTGCCATAGGTTTTTGTTTTTCCTGGTCGGGTCGATTTTGGGATTGTTCCAGTCCATACTTTGTCTCCAAAGAAGTTCTAAGGGGGGTGTGCTTCTCCACAAGGACTGCCACTACTCCCGTTACCCCAAAAGCAACGGCACCAATCCATACCGCCCTAAGTGCTTTAAGATAAACATAAATCACCTCTTGTTGAACAACCGGAGTAAGCGACTGGACATAAGCGCCACTGACTGATTGATATGCGCGGCCATTGCCCATCTCTCCACGAACGGCGGAATCATTGATAAGCATGATATTTCGATCGAATTCAGCATTAAAAATGATACCAGGAATGGTTATACCCCAAACAAAACCGAAACTCCGTAGAAATGAGTATATTCCGGTGGCGGAGGCAACATCAGACTCTTCCAGAGACGCCATGATTGCAGGAAGCACGGTTGGCAATAATAGTGCTCTACCAACCGCATCAACCATTTGAAATATGACCCAAGACACTTTTGGTGTAGTCCGTGAGAGCATAATATTTAGCCCAGGTCCAAGAATGCTGAGACAAAACCCCAATAGATGGAGAGGTCGATAATGTCCGAGTTTTGAAAGGATAGCACCAGCAACAGAGGCTGTGAGAATTAGGAAGGCTTCAAAAGGCATGAAGTAAACCCCGGAGCGTAGCGGAGACGTTCCTTTCACAGCCTGGAAGTAAACTGGCCAGAAAAAGCATACCCATTGGAGGAGTGTCGAGGACATGAAAACAATGTAGAATCCCGCGGCAGACGTTCGGTTGGCGAATAAATGCGAGGGAACAGAGGGTTCTTTACAGAATGTGGGTGGCTTCCACTCGTACAAATGGAAACCGATCCACCCCAAGAAACCAAGGACGATTGGGAGGATGGTCCTCCAGGATGACCAAGGGTAAACAGTCCCCCCAAAAATCAAACCAACCAATAGAGAACATATAGAAGCGATGAAGATAGAATTGCCTACCCAGTCAATTCTCAAGAGCGCTCTTGACCATGTAGGCTCTTTTTCATGTCGGAGGCGGAGAAATACGATCATAGCGATCATGGTGATTCCTGAAATGGGGAGGTTCAAGTAGAATATCCATCTCCAGTCGACTTCAGCAAGTGCACCACCAACCTAAGGTAAAAACATCAGTTTACTTCTTTCTTAAATCTTGAAAAGCTTTCGAGTATGTCTTGGGAGTGAGGAAGCTTGACTCCCCAAACGACTAGAATAGAAAATATTTCCCAAGAAACTCACTTACCACTGGCCCTATGATTGCTCCCACAGCACTTGAAGATAAAACGATCCCCAGATATTTTCCTCGTTCTCTCAACGGAACCAAATCGCATACAATAAGCTCAACAAGTATCATGATCCCCCCTGACCCTAAACCTTGGACTGTACGTCCAGCGATAAGCATAGCAGAGTCGTTTGCACCCCCAGCTATTCCACTTCCAAGAGCGAAAATCGAGATAGAAACGATCATGGGCATTCGGCGTCCAAATATATTGCAGATTTGAGCGCAGAGTGGCTGGATGACAGTTTGAGCGACGAGGAAAGAATTTGCGATCCATACGTAGTTATTCGCAGCAGAGAGCTCGCTTATGATTTTGGGAAGAGCTATGGCAATGATCGAGCCGTCGAGAGCCGAGAGAAAGCATAGAAAGGACAGCGAAGCAAGAATAAAATAGAACTTCCAGTTTCTGACAGTTTGTGAGGAGCTGCCCGTTAAGTCCTCTAAAGGTGTCTTGTCCTTAACCTGTAACGTCGAGGCATTTGGTGAATTCTCCATCGGTACTTTGACAGTGTTTCTTTGATTCAAATTTAATAGCCTTTGGTGAATCTTGCTTTACATAGTTGGCTCCTAGTACGACAGGAGGAAAGCGGCCGTTTGCATTCATCTTCGTTACCGGGATAAATCACTAACCCAAGCGAATGCTTCCAATGTGCCTGTAATTTACCCGATGACACCAACATGCCGGCATAAATTATGATCCACACATAGTAAGCCAAGCGTTAGGTATACTGTTGTACAAAAAATAAAAATTCTTGATAGCAAGGCCGATGAGTGTGCTGTTGGTTGTTGTTGTATCCATGATCGCTGGTGGATTTAACGTCGTATCCGGGTAAAAATATAGCTCAGAGTCGCATTAACAACTAGGGACTTCTGATGCAACAACGAATTTTCAATACACGGATGCTATGAAATAAATCACGAATTGCCATTAAACTTATTTCAAAAAGCGACTTTGGGGTAGATGTTTACAAATCTTCTGCTGAAAGTGGCATCGCCTTGTCAGAATCCGAGACCGAGATTCTCCATTTCACACCACCCTCCTCAGTATCTCTAGAACTAATTCTCACTTCAACATCCGCATCAGGAATAGGTGTTGTCTCCCACATTTCAGCCTTATCAGTAGTAAGAAGAGGCCATTTTCCTCCCACAGGCTTGATATCAAATCGAAGAAGTAACATCGCGGTGAATGCCAGTACCTCAGTACTCGAGAAATGACGTCCCGGACAAAGTGTTGTTCCCCCACCAAAGCCTCGAAATGCAACCGGACTGTGACGCTTGTTTTCGGATAAAAATCGTCGATGGTCAAACTCTTCGACATTGGAACCCCAAATATCTGCATTTTTATGCTGAACTGGACCGGGAATCATGACTGTGTTCCCTTTTTTGAGAAGATACTTGTTGTCAAGTAGATGATCTTCCGTTACCATTCTGGTAGAAATCCCAATTCCGTGGAGCCGAAGGACTTCTTGGAAAGTGGACAATAATATGGGACAAGAACTTTTCACCTGGGACATGTCGATGGTTCGAATTTTGACACTTGCGTCGTCATCGATTGTGATGACTTTGGAAAGCTCGTTCCGGCAGTCTTTCAAAGCCACTGGTGTAGAATATAAGTGGTACACCATCCAGAAGGATGCAGGCGATGTATTGGTTAAAATGCCAATGGCACCTCCAGTCTCCAGCCTTGCAATGTCTTCAACTGGCAGCTTGTGTTCCGTGCTATGCTCGTAACGAGCTTTGATCATAGATGATCCTTGATTATGACCTCCATCCTTGAAGTATCGAGTGAAAGCCTTGGTCATGAACTCACGAGATTGAATACACTCTTTGGCAAGTATCGAAGGAAAGAAATCCATGATCAGAACCATGATCCCACTTTGGAAGCTCCTACAGATTTGTAAGTTCCCATACATTTTTACATATGTCGATTCAAAGCTCACCAAAAAGATTTCTCGATCATAGGATCCTTGAATGGGTTTCGAGGACCGTAAGCAGAATCCGTTGTGATAAGTGTGATCTCATGTTGTATGTACTCAAATAGTCGAATAACCTTTTCCCCTTTCTGCTGTTCGAATAGGCGATCCGTTGCGACAGTGACTTTCTGTGCCATGACACGATTCATTGCATCAAGTTCTGGTCCAGGAGAAAGGGATGGATGCATTGCTTTGTGAAATGTAGGTACATAACCCCAGGTTCCCTTGTCACCATTGGTGTTGGTGTTCATAATATCATTGCAAGTCTTGCTCGTCCCACATACGATCATGGTTAACTTTGCCGCGAGAGGAGGGAAGGCTAGGGTCTTGTGTTGGCGTTGGACGATGGGAATCAGAGAGGTGGAATTCACGACGTAGAGTCTCGCCCCAAGAAGGCGAAGGGTGTAGATAGGGAGATTGCTTTTTTTGCTGCAGTGGTAGGAGCATTAGGATTGAACGTCCCAACAACAAGTAAAGTACACTAACCTAGTCTCGACATAAAATTTACTTTTCTTCCTGGCGAGTTTGACCATGGTGCCAATAAATGGAAGAGAACTCGTTACGAGTGGTGGTTCTCTCGTATCCTGAGTATAGTAAAGGAATAGGTGAAGTAAGCCGTAAATTGTGATTGCGGCTGTCGCAGCAATGGTCATTACGTTTGCCATAGTTTCAAATTCTTTGAGAAAAACATAAGTTTTGGTGTTGAACGAGCCGAAGAGAAATTAGGAAGTGAGCACATACTCGTCGGGGATTAAAAGGGGAAGGTTTAAGAACCAACAACTTCACTATTTGGTACCAACTGCATGTATATAGCCTGAATGAAAGTTGCTTTACGCAGATTGCGCTCCTTTTAGGTGGTAACACAAGGGTATATTAGTCACTGTTCGCTAGTCTTCACTCAAATGGTCTAATAGAAAATGCATTGCAACGATGTTATCTTGGAGCCAGGTTAATTCTGCTTTAGGTAGTAGTGGGTTACCGCGGTCGGTGTTGGCCCATGCTGATATCGCACCACAAGTTGGTTCCAGAGTTGCGAGATTCACAATCAAGAGATGTGGTGATATAGCGTATTTGGAATAAAATTTGAAACCTCAATAATTGCAAATGTGGACGAGCGGTTATATTAATGAGGATGAAGTGGTGTTGAAGGATTAGGCGTAATTGCTACATGGAGAGAAGATTCAAGACAACTCTCAGCTGTGCCCAAGGTAATAAACTGTTGAAACTAACTCTTATCTACTAGTAGACTACCCAGTGAATAACCATCTGAAAACGATTGGCTCAGGGAAACTCATTCTGGTTTCTTTCTTTCAATATTGCCGTGGATAGAATCTGCGTAAGCATCCTATCGATTGTATAATTCTGGCAACGACTCCTCCACCGAAAAGGTTCTCTCTTGAAAAATGCCGTGCCAGTTTGTCTTTAGCTCCCTTTCTGCTTTCATTGAATTGCCATTCGACTTGGTGCGCCGGAAGCTGGTAAATTTACTCCCTAGGTAAGAAGTAGCTTTGCCAGAAACGGACTTCAAAACTTTTACTGACGGTATCATACATGGAATGAGGATACCAACGGTATATTCGATTGTTCTGCTCTCAAAAATCAGCTTAGTGTCTCAGAGATTATCAACAGTGAAGGCTTAATTACGAGGCGGTGAGTATAGAGACGATTTGGTATGTGATATCATGATTCCAAGAACTTGAAAATTGACTATCGTGACTATACCCCTGTGTTCGATAATAGAGAACCAGAATGCTCATTACGCAAGCACTGAGCACAAGATTAGCTGCATGAGTTACGACATACGATTGGATTGCATACCATCCCCCGGTAAGGAAAATAAGAAACACGCCAGCCTTTCGCTTTCTAGGTAGGTTGAGGTTGGAAATTGCCCGAAAAGGAATTATCAGCAAGTAGAGATCAACTATAAGATTGACTACTCCTGACAGGATGCTGAAAAGCTCAACTGTGCCGGAGGGATCCCCGCATCTGTTTGAACTCAACGCAGCTAGGTATGACTCCCGATCGGTTCCTCCTCGAGGACCGCAAGCTATGCCGTTCACAATAGCTGAAGCAATTGAATAAATTCCTGAGACGGCGACTCCAATGTAAACCAGTCGGCGAACGTAATGGAGTGGACGGAAAGTGTGAAAAAGCAGGCTGAAAACAGCCAGTTTGAGGAGCCAAGTAAATAGAGGTGTAATTATTTGAAGAATATAGGTCCGCTGGAAATGTATTAGCAATGGGAAAAAAATCAAAGGCAAATGGAAACAAAACCTACCAATAACACCGGTTTTGTGAACGCTCCAAGCTTTACTTCCCATGCATGATAACCAAATCCACCACCGCAAATCACTGAAGGGTTAGCATATATTCTCAATGCAGATTTTGGGAGGATTTTATTACCAGCAACCTGTAAAGAGATTAAAGAAAGGGCAGAAGTCTATAACAAATATTAGCACCAGTGACTTGCTAGCAGGTCAAATTCCCTACTAGGCTAACGAGAAAGATAGCTAGAAGCTTTTAGTTTTTTGTCCTCGCTGAAAGCTAAAACTTACAGTCATCCATGACCCATTTTCCAGTGAGATAACACTTTGAGTAAATTCTGATTGTTGTCATTACCAGCATGATTGGTATACCAATGCAAGTCGTGATAACAACTCCTTGTCCGTGCCATGTTGGGTGTTTGAGGTTGGCAACAACACCCTGTTTCATGGGAAAGTCAATAACCAGTCTTACCACAAAGATAGGAGTCAGACGGACCGGTGGAGGCTGCGCAAGGGTGTAGTTGTCAAGTTTTCCCCATATTTCTTTGGTAATGTCCATTTTGATCTTCGGAAAAGAAGAAACGCTGTAAGTAACAATGTGGGAGGGTGTTCGCCAACTCCCCCAAATATGTCTTCGCAGAAAACGCGCCTTCCTTTGGGAGAAATTTTGCCTAGCTTATGAATGGTGCATTTGTGGAGGTCATAATAGTTTCAATATGGAAGAATGGCAACCTTGTTGCAGGGGGAAAAGAACTTCGCCCTGCACATAATATATATGCAATATATATATATATATATATTAAAAGCCGTGCGACGCAACTTTGTTGCAGCTAGGAAGCGAACTCCGCCATGCACATAATAAATATGCAATATATATATTAAAATCCGTGTGACGCAACCTTTGTGAAATTCTTCAGAATAGGGAAACCGTGGCGGGTTTTGATATCCCAGGCACCGAAACCCCACACTCTTCACCGGTGTTATTCTTCCTATCTGGGTCAAGTTACAAACGACCTGCGACTCGCACAATCCCAAAGTTGACACGAATAAACTTGGAAGGCGCTGCCATGCTAAGCGAATAAAGGAGGGAAAGCCCCACATTTGTACTTCAAGTTACGTTCTCAACTCTGTTTATTCCAAAGTTGTACTCAGCCATGTCACTGATCGGTAGTATTGCAGGCACATTTGTCTTTCTCTTCTTACTTACTTCTATATTCAAACAATATCATGATTCTCTGTCTACAATTCCCGGCCCTAGGCTAGCATCTTGGACGCGGCTTTGGTGGGTGAAAACTCTCTATACTCGAAAGACAGCAGAGGAACTACTTAAGGTGGATGGCAAATATGGTAAGATTTTCCTCAGCTGCAAGGTTAATTGAAGGCTTACAGCACGTTCTTTACAGGTCCAGTTGTTCGAATTTCACCCCACAGCATTCTCATCAGCGACCCGAAAATAATATGGAGGGTTCTTGCGGCTGGGTCCAAATATACACGAGGTCCGTGGTTTGACAGCTTACGCCTCGATCCACGTACTACAAATGTGGTGTCCGAACGAGATCCTAAAAGACATCAAGAATTACGCAATATTCTTGCTGCTGGTGTAATGCACACTACCCGTTATTCCAAAGCCTGCTAATTCGCTCAGTTAGCAGGAAATGACAAGGTCGATATTGAAGCTACAGTAAATGAACACATTCGTCACTGGATCCGGCTGCTTGATGCGCAACTCGTCTCCGCCGAAGGCAGTCCTGTTGTTCTGAATTTGTCTCAAAGTCTTCCCTTTTTGGCACTCGATATCGTAAGCGATCTATGTCTTGGAGAATCATTTAATTGCATTCAGAATGAGAAAGATCAGTATGGGTTTTTGCAGGCATTGGAAACTGGAGTCATTGCTCTGCAATACTTATCGGTTTTGCTTGAACTCAAAAGTTTCCTCTTTTGGCTTGGAAGGTTTTCCGTTATTCGGTCGTATCTTTTCCCAAATAAGAAGAACCCTACCGGAATTGGTCGAGTCATGATGGTAGGTTCTGCTGCATGACGCCTTAATCGATACAACGATACTAAAAATTCGGGTTTAGGTCATCCAAAAGGCAGTTGAAAGAAAACTCGCCAAAGGCAAAAAGGAAGGAAGCAAGACAGATATGCTTGGATCATTCATGTCCAGGGGCCTCACGCATGAGCAAGCCGATACCGAGCTCATCGTAGTGCTGTAAAATCGTTGCAAACGCTCTGGGAAAGAATGCAAGCTAACCAGGATATAGAACGGGCGGCCTGGCGTCCACTTCGTATGCCGCACAGGGAATTATTCGATCCATAGTCGCCAATCCTGTCGCTTGTCGTAAACTCCAGGAAGAAATCGACAATACACTAGCAGAAAAGAAAATTGGTTCGTCAGAAATCATCAAGGATTCAATGCTAACAAATATGCCATATTTACAAGCATGCATATCTGAAGGACTTCGCGTTTATCCTCCAGTTTTCCAGCTCCGTGAAAGACAAGTACCCCCAGAAGGAGATGTTATCCAAGGATATCACATTCCGGGTGGTACTTTTGTGGGGATCAATAGTATTGCCTGTCAATTCAATCCGGTTTTTGGGGCCAATGTGGAAGCATTCTGTCCTGAACGATGGCTCATAAGTGATGAAACGCAATTAAAGAAAATGTCTCGCAATCTTGAACTTGTGTTTGGATACGGGGCTTCTAAATGTCTGGGTGTCAATATGGCCCATATTGAACTGAACAAAATTGTCTTCGAGGTATGTCGAGGAAGATTCAAAATCATGTTCTAGACCGGCAATGTTAATAGTTTTTGTAGCTCTTTAGAAAATACAACATTTCATTCAATAATCCCGACCAACCATGGAAGGCTCATGTGGACTTTGTACTTTCGGATTTTTGCGTCAAGATCGAGCGGCGGGAAGGTCAGGTATCTACCAATGTCTGCAAAATGGGGTAAACAGCATCATGAGTCAAGATGGGATAGCGCCTCCTGCGTTAGAAATCAAATCTAGTTTAGTTGAGGAAATAGTTACGACTTCTTTTTGGGGTCGGATTTTGTAGAAAGGTACTCAAAACCGCGTTACTCGATCTCATTGCTTATATTTATCCTTCGAAAGTCTCGGGAGGCTCTCTATTATAGTTTTTAAATTATTACTTACATCGTGAATAATAAACCAACAGACCTGATTTCGTAACCGTAACCGAGAGCACAAAGTTTGTGGGGCGGGGGATGGGGGTATATGTATCCTTAGTCAATTACTTTTCCGCGAATCAACAGTCCGTAACTCTTTCTCCAAGAATCCTACATCACGATTCTTAGGCCATACTAAGAATCAACCCAGGACGTAAACATACCCCCGGAAGGACCGGAATTTGGACCGGTTAAGTTTGTATACTTGAAAAGTAGGCTGAGCTGTCTTGATTACCGGCATACGGGTGACGAATCTTTCTTGTTGTAATTTCCCGATCCCCAAAAATATTAGGGCGTTTCTCCTGTTTCAAAGTCTCTGATCAAGAGAATTACACTTCACAACATTCATTTCCGAGTCTCTCTTCGTGTTTCTTGTCAAAGCTTTTTGAACCACTATTAAAATGTCCATCCTCAAGTCTCGGTATGAATAGGTAACAAGGAGATGAGAAAATAATACCCTTAGTTGAGCTAGATTTAATATGAACTCCATATTGGAGAAGCCATAGCTGTGCAAAGGGACTTGATTGGCGATTTATTCTGCCGCAACCTTTGCTATCGAAGACCGGGAAAAGAGCTTTACTCCCACATTAGCAGCATTAATCTAATACGGCAAGTCGTAAAGGCAAATGAGCCTCTACTTCAGATTAGCTTTATCAATCGTTCAAAACAGTGATGTAGCTCGTGATGAGATGAACTAGTACGAGCGACTTTCTCCAATGTACAACCTTTTTTAAAAGTATCTTTTGCTTCTCAGATTTAGGTTTTTCCGTTTTCTAGAATTTCAAAGCGCAACCTTGATCGATCGTACTGGCGATTCCGAAGGGTCGATATCACGAAACGGCGTGTGGGTAAATGGCAGCAAATTAAGCGATCACGAAAGGGTACCGCAATCACTTGACTATAAATGCAAGACCACGAGATCAAACATCAATTGCTTCATCACGATATAAAAATGTGAGTTTACTACGATATGGCCCGATCGGAGGTCCAAAAATCGACGACGAAAATTGATTTCGATGGCCTTCTAATATATGCAGCTCCTTTTCGTCGCCCCCTACTCGCTTGCAAATATCAGTCCTGATAGACACACTTCACTTCTGTTGAAACCCGATTCAGTGTTATACAATACCAACCAGTCACTTATTGAGTCCGGAAGTCCTGGTCTTTGAAGTACAGTTAGATCCGTACTATGCGTCATACGGATAGTTCAACTGCTGCCTTGATTCTTCGCTTTCTATTTTAAAGAGGAAGACTGAATCCGGGACAAATAAATATTCTCCAGAACTCGGCCCGGTTGAATTTGCATACCAGAAGTCTAAAAGCCGGTTGAGCACCGGTACCGGTAAATCGGCACGTCGGGCGACGAATGTTTACCATGAGCACCCTGAGCCTCAACCTCGAAGTACGCAAGCCCATGACGGGCTGGATTGAATAATTGTTTTGAAACATTTACTAATAAGTCTACAGAGTATTGCTAAGTTTAGGGGGAATCAAATACTCCCTTAATTCCTATTTTAGTATTTTCCATCATCCTCTCAAGGTTATCCATTCTGTTGGCCAGCAATTTTCTATTAGCTTTCCTTGTTTCTCTTCGTTTTCGTTTACTTTATCACAAGATGGGCACCACAAGAAGGGTACTAGGCCTTTGACCTCAGTTACCGTAGCATCAGTAGCCTCTATGAGCAGTGTCTGTACATCAGAATATGTCACTTCAGGTCTGCCTACCTCCAACCAGGATATTCCCACCGGGATCACAATCAATTCGTCGTCTTTGGCGGTCAGCTCTTGGTCCAAATATTCTGTGACCTATGCAAAATTTTGGATCGTTGCCGTGGTTGAGTTCTGTCAAGTCAGATTCTCATATAGCCACCAAAATCTCAATAATAAGGTTTTTGTCACGGTGTCACCTTATTACATGCCATTTCCGGAGACCTTTCAGAACCGATTCCTTGCTGCCAGTGTGTAGCTTATACCATCAACGTGTGTCTCCAAATCCCCAACTTTCATTTCTAAGATAATTAACTGAGTTTGATATCTCAGAATCGCCCTGGTTGTGCTGATATGACAGGAGGGTTTACTTATGGAGCTGGATCTGGCTACATCGACGCAGCAATGCCTTTTTATGGCGGCGCCAACTTCGACGACGAGGGGATTTTTCTCCTAGGAAACGGAACTGTCAATTGGCCAATGGTCTATAATTGGGGCTACAAATCCATTGCAGAGATGACCCAAATCGGCAAAGTTTTTACAAGCAACTTTTATACCTCGACAAACACCACTTGGGCAAGTAAACTGTACACTTACTACCCCGGTTCTCCCGAGGGAGGGAGGGAAAGAATGAGCCAAGTTTAACGTGCGCCCGAACTTTACGACGGTATCATTGCCGGTGCTTCGACGATGCGGTACGGTCATAAACAGATGAACCATCTCGTTGCACCAGTCCAAGTTCAAACTGAAGGATATTATCCATCTACCTGCGAGTTTTAAATTATTTGGAACAGCACCATCACTTCCTGCGATATCCTCGACAGGAAGATGGATGGTGTTGTGGCACGTAGTACTCTCAACTTCAATATTTCCTCGCTTATTAGAACTCCATACTCTTGTGCTGCCACCTGCACAACTAGCATTGGCCTCGGGTACGGAAATATCAAGAGACAGATGTCTTCTTCTTCTTCTCCAGCAGAGAATGTAACAGTCTCAGCAGAAGGCGTACGGGCGTGCAAACCCTCTTGGGAGGCCTCAAGGACTCGCAAGACCGTCAAGCTTACTTCCCATTCCAACCTGCTGCCGGCTTCGGGGGTCCAACCGTCTATGACAGCGATACTGCAAAGTGGTCCATCACCAATCCTGACACGAATAGAGAATGGGTTGTCAAGTTCCTCGAATGGCAAGAGCTTGATTCTCTAAACTTTAACCAATGTTACCTATGATAACTTGCGAGACTGGATCAATGTTGGAATGGAAATGTACGCCGACTCACTGCAAACCGCTCTCCTAGATCTCACCACATTCTAAAGCGGACACCAGCATCCCACCAGCCTCTTCCATTCACTACCACGAGTCCGTCCGTGAAATCATGTATCCAAACATGGCTTTCAAGGCAGGAAATCAGGCTTTAAATGAGTGGTATTGATTCTATCTCGTCCCAGGTGCTGCGCATTGTGCTACCAATGATCAACAGCCAAATGCCCCGTTCCCAAAGAATAACTTCGAGGTCATGACTAACTGGGTTGAGAATGGTGTCGTTCCGACTCCCTCGAATGGTACTGTTGGGAATCAGGAGAAATATGTACTTGGCATGCTCGTCCATACTGGTCTAATAATAGCACCATGACTTGCCAGACGAAACAATCATCTGTCAGCGCTCTTCCTTAAGACTTGAGCGCCTTCAATATGCCTATCTACTAGATGGTTTTCAGTTAGTGAATGGTGATGGATAGTTAGGGGAGTGGGAGCAGATAGTCTAGGAGCAGAGCTGAAGGGGGTCCCTTTTACACCTTTCTTGTTTATATTTACCAGGTATATGTATATATGTATATACTATAAATGAGTTCTAGACCTCAGCGAGAGTACTATCAACATGAGAGAATTGAGTAGAATATAATCTATCAAGGAGTTGGTAGTTGGTGAATCTAAGAATAGCCAGGCACGGCCCTTTTCGTCCCCCTCAAAAAGATACCCGCCACTTTCTGACTGCGCCAATGTTCGTCCCAAACCCTGCCTGGAAGATCATCAGCTAAGTCAAGTCAACTTTCCTTCAGCCCTCTCTCCTCCTTCTCCTCTCTCATCAATTCTCCCCATCAACTCCAAATCGCAAAAATGGTAGGAGCAGCAGAAACCCATTCCTTCGACCTCGCGGACGGCCGCTCAGTCTCTTGGTCAGAATACGGCTCCAAGAGCAGTCCTCACCCCCCAATATTCTTCCTCCATTCCTCCCCGTCCTCCCGCTACGAAGGAGAAGTCATCCACACTCCCGCCCTCTCTCTAAACCTCCGAATCATATCTCCCGACCGTCCCGGAATGGGCCTATCCTCTCCACAGCCAAATCGAAGCTTCCTCGATTACCCCGCCGATATCCTAGCCCTCGCAAAACACCTGAATATCCAGACCTTCAGGATGCTGAGTGTAAGTGGTGGTGCGCCTTACCTGTTGGCTTGTATGAGGACGATACCGCGGAATGTACTGCTGGGTGCGCATAGTGTTTCGGGGGTTTATCCATTGAGTTTGGGGACGGAGGGAATGGCGTTTTTTCAGAGGACTATGATGTTCGTGGCATATTACACACCTTCGTTCGTTGGATCTCTCATGAACTATCAAATCGGTGCGGCAGCACGGGATCCAGATACTTCCAAACTCGAAGCCTCGATTTCAGCACAAGCCAAGAATTGGCCGGAACCAGATCAGAAGGCGTGGACAAGTGGGAAGTTGAAGAAATACATGATGCAAGGATTACGAGAGGCTTTTAGGGATGGAGGTACGGGTGTGGGTGTGGAGGTGGGACTGTATGCTAAAGATTGGGGTTTCGAATTGGAGAGTGTTGATACGAGGGGTTTGAAGGTTTGGCATGGTAGGTTGGATACTACATGTCCCTTTGAGATGGCGGAGAAGGCGGTAGATTGCTTGCAGGGCTCGAGGAGTTATTATTTTGATGAGATGGCGCATATGGTTATCGCGTATCATGCTGAGGAGATTTTGAGGGAGATGGTGCCGGTTGTTACGGAACAGGTTGAGGAAGAACCTGTGAAGGCTCCAGTGGAGGTTTTGATTGCGCCTCCTACACCTGTCCCTGCAAAAGTTGAGCATGAAGCAGTCTCTGAAGCGGTTCCTGAGGTGGTTCCCGATGTTCCGATTGTGGTTCCAGAAAAGGCGAATGCTGAGGAGAGTGTTGCAGCTTGAGGGCTGGGATCTTGATTTATCTGGCTACGGAGAATATACCCATATGTACAACACTGAGCGTATTCGTTTTGCAACAATTATCCTTGGATGGTCTCTTTATTTCCTACATTCTATATATTGCCCGAGTGGACGGAGGATTTGTCCATTGACCAAGAATCCAAGAATTGGCTCATATTTACGCATGACTTCTAATATGTTCAAGTCAAAAATTCACAGTTGCAATTTATATTCATATCGGTACTTCCGTCAACTTATAAAGCAGACATTCTCAACAGCATTGCCATGAGGCATGTAGTTACACTAAGAGCTGGTGGGTTACAATTGTGCTCCTCGCACAGGGATTTGTACACTGTATCACAATTACGTTGAGGCTTGAGAGGCAATTGGAGCCGGAAAACAAACAAAACTCGAGTTCTTAACGAAGCCAGTCAATTGAACTTGTTCATTCACAATTGACACCATACGAAGCCCAAATACTTCAAGTAGACTGTGATTAGCTAACCCGTGCTCAATGTTGGAAACATTGCCTTGTGGCTGAGTTGAAACATTCTTGGGGCTTGCGAGGCTTGTTGTTTCTACTCAAGCGGCACCCAACAATAACCAAATCTCCCACGCTGCTTTTCAACCCAGCGCTCCTTCTCAAACAAGAGAGCACTCCAATAAAACAAAGACACAACACCATCCATCCCTCTTTGAAAATCCAACGTCCTCTTCAAAATCTCAACCTCACACTCGTTTATCTTCACACTTCGGTACACCCCTCCATTAGGACATCTTCTCCGTTCCAACTCCACATCACTCCTGTTTACTCCACCAAAACTCAAGCTTTCGCCAGGTCAAAAACAGGGATATTCCCACATAAACAAGGCGGAAGGAATCTCCTTTGGGCGGGTGTCCAATACAAAGCGTCGCAACCTCCGATCCCATATCCATTTTAGACTTCCCGTTTGGATCTCGTACACTTTCAGGGTTTCTCCCATTTAGAGAAAACGGATTAGGCCGAGCAGCGAGTGATTTTACGCATAAACGCGTACTCTTCTCTTTTTTTACAAGTGGATCCTTTACGTTTCTAGAGGGGAGCTGCTTCTTTACGATTACTTAATTGGGACCGCTTCCTCGAGTTGACTTGCGGGATTGTTTGAGGAACGGCATATCAATCAACGTACACGCACGAGGAACGAATTGAACAGGCGCTAAGAAAGGAATTCTAGAGGGGGGTTGATCTTGTTTGTTTGGGCAGGACTGGTTGGAAACATATCAGGAAAATGGTTCAATTCACGAATCCCTTGAAGTTCGGGACGGAAATCTGGGATCCAAGTCATCGGTTTGTGACTTCGTGGTGTTTATCTCCTTGGGTGTTATTTGCTTGCAGGGCAGCAATTGTATGTTCCCCTCCCAGAACTGGCGTCGAGGGATCGCGCTGATGAAGTTGGTGTTGTAGTCACTCTACGCATTTGCGGTTATCATATTCATAATTGGTTGGGAGGCAGCAAACCACGATGGCCTGAATATCCACGACGTCCATAAATCGTTTTCTTTCTTCACTGGTAACCCCTCCTTCCTCCCCCCTCCTCCTCTGTCTGCCATTGGGCACTAACAAAGTTACCAACAGTCCTCTGCTACTGGGGCGCAGCATTCTACTTCCTCATCGCAGCAACACACACCTTCTCCTACGCTCTTAACGGCGGAACCCCCCTCCTAAACCGCCTCCCTCGACCTCTCCAAGCCCTTCACTACCTCTTCTACTCGAGCATAACAACCTTCCCATTCCTCGTCACGATCGTCTTCTGGGGAGTCCTTTTCAGCGGGTCGTTCACAAGTACATTCGGGTTATGGAGTAATATCTCACAACATGGTCTCAATTCCGCATTCGCACTCTTCGAACTCTTCTTCACACGCATAAACCCACAGCCCTGGATCCACCTCCTCTTCCTCATCTTCCTGCTTATCGGTTACCTTGGTGTTGCATACATCACCTACGCTACCAAGGGGTATTATGTATATGGATTCTTGGATCCACGACCGAGCCATAAGAATGCGGCGGGCAAGAATGATGGAGGTGTTGGGAAGGGAGGGGTTGTCGGATATGTGTTTGGGATTGCGGTTGCGATTATTATTATCTTTTGCATATCGAAGGGGCTTGCGTGGGTGAGAAAGTGGGTTACTGAGAAGAAGATGGGGAGGAAGGGGGTGTTTTATGGGGGGAGGGATATGGGGCAAGGAGAAGTCGAGTTGGAGACTGTGAGGATGTGGGAGAAGTGAAGAGCGAGTCACTAGAGAAGTGAGGGGAGAGTGTATGATTGATGGCTTTTTCGCTCAGGAATTAATGGCTGGGAATGAGAAAGATAGATGGAGAGAGCATCTATGAGCGAGAGCGTAGCATAGCGTATAATATACCCCCTTTTTTTCTTGTTTGCATTCTTGTGGAATTACTTGGACTGTCCGATTCTTCTTGTGTCCCTAAAATGACATACCGCGATCCCAACCCATTTTAAATAACCCCGTTGTTTGAACTTACTTTGAACAATTTTTTGGCTTGAAAGCGTAGGGTATTCAAAGTAAGTTGACTTGTCTGTTTTGATTGTTCCTGGAACGAATTCACCCCCAACGACTCTCAGCGATGAATTTCCCAACCACACCTTTGGACACAGAGGAAAACCTACGTGTAGCGATGGAGCGGTGGATCTTAGTATATCAATACAGTCGTAAGCATTTAATTGAACTATAATCAGAACCTAAAAAAACTATAAGCTTCGATGTCTTTGCTTTCAGGGCTGGTGAGGCTGTGAGGGGGCCACAACTGCGGAAGCTTCCACAATTTAAACTTTCAACAAACGGGGATCTGCTCACAGAACCTGGTCAGTTATGGTCACTCATCTTTAGGCCATTCGACTGTGCCCTCCCCGACCCCTCTCCCCCAAATTTTGTAACTTTTAGAGACCCTTTGTGAAATATCTTTCTCTCAAACATTTTTATGAGATAATTATCTGATTATTGTCGTCGAAGCTTGTTCAAAACGGTATTAATGAAAAATGAAAAATGAAAAGGTAAAAAAGTGCGGCAATTCGTAGGGTACGCAACATCTCGTAGAAATATATCTTGTAAAATAATTCCAGCTATTTGTAGGGTACCTACTAACAGCACTATCTTGTGAAAAACTTCCAGCTATTAGTAGGTTATCTAGAAGTAGTTGAGGCTGTTTTTCAGGGTCTTCCCCTTTTTTCCAGCTAAGTCTTAACTTTTCAAAACGACTTGCGCCAATGCAGATGATTGGCGATAGCTTACTTGCGAAGGGACAGCTGACTCACAGAATGACAGCTTACTCACAAAATGATAGCTCATCTGTAAAACAATAGCTTACTTATAAAAATAATCTTTAGCTAACTCGCCAAATCGTAGTTTACTTGAAAAATGATAGCTTACCTGCAAAACGATAACTTATTTGTGAAATGATAGCTTACTTGCAAAACGACAGCTTACTCCGAAAAACAGGGTGATGGCTTACTTGCCAAATGGCGGGTTACTCCGGACAGAGTTGATGACTTACTCACATAAAAATTAAAGGTTTACTCGCAAAATGATTGCTTACTCGGAAATCGACAGTAATAGCTTACTCACAAAGTGATAGTTTATGCGCAAGTTAGTAGCTCACTCTCAAAATGAAAGCTAACTTACAGAATAACAAATTACACACAGAACGAAGGCCAACTCACCCCCTCGTAGCTTTCTAGCATCAGGAACGATTTCGCGTTTCTTGATTTAAGTGAGCTGTGATTTCTGCGGTGGTGGTCGATCACGCACGAGGCAAAATTGCTAGGGGAATCTATCTGGGCGAAATTTGGCAGTGTCTACCTGGTGACACTGGATAACATGGTGAGCCTTGTAATGAGTATTTATATTTTTTGGATTGGTATACATTTTTCGGCTGAAGAGAGCGAGCGCTATCGAATCAGCCCCGCTCCTCCCATCGAGCTATTTCCCTCGTTGTGATACAATACAATACAAACATTGATACAAAATGGTAACTTCGAAATCCCCATCTATCAATTCGCCCCCTCAACAATCCACACCCTCGGAGTCGCCATCACCCATAAACCATTATCTCCATCCCAAGTTTGACGCAAGCATCAGATGACAACAATGGTTAGACATTGATAAAACCCTAACGTGGAGTGTCAAGTTTCACCTGATCCCTTCCACTTGCCCCCCATAATGCCGAGAATATGCCAGATTCCTCGTCAGCCCTATGCGACTTGGCACACGGGAATGCCGGTCATGGATCGTGAGAAAGATACTTTGTTGTAATCAATTCTCCGTCGCTTGCGTGGTTCCTGGCTGGTGCGTATGTGGACATATGGATGAGATATTGTTTGTGCCGAGTTGTTTTCGCTAGTAGTAGTGTTGTAGTTAGAGTCGTCGGGTGGCTGGTCAGCTTGTGGAGCGATGCCAATTTGGTGTTGTAGGGCGAGAGACATTGCGTTGTTGAGCCTTGAGATCGTGAAGTGGGTTGCCTCAATCCCTCCAGAATCATTCTCTTCCTCATCCGATTATCCCGAAATCTTCTTTCTGTTGGAGACTGCGAATAGCAGCCAAACAACAAACACCCCTCACGCCGTAGGCGGAACAGCATCAACATACTTCTCACCCCCCTCCTCAACCTCCATCCCCTCCCCACACCGGAAAATCAAAGACCAATACTTCGACGGATTCTTAGCCATACATGTCCCCTCCACCTCATCCAAACCCATTCCCGCCGTACTAAAAGAAGGAAGCCCAACACATCCGCTTCTACCATAATACATCAAAACAGGCAAGGACCCATCTTTACAAACAGCATACTCGTCGATAAGCAGGTTGTGGTAGAGATAGTAGTTTCCTGATAGACAGGTTTCTGTTTCTAGATTGAGAGGGGCGGAGGGGAAGGTTTTGGTGCTGCATGTTGGTCTTTTTGCGTGGGCGGCTGGGTGTTTGGTGCTGTCTGGGAAGAGGGTGAGTTTCCCGGGCTTTGAAGTGAGCTTCCATGGTTTTGGTTGCTTGATTGGAGTCTGGGATGAAGATTGAGACGATTCGAGATCGTGAAGAGTTGCTTGTTGTTGTGGTCCTGCAGCGGAAGCAAGTCCGGTGAGGACGAGCAGGACCAAAGCTGGGGTTTGAGATGGGGAAAACATGGTGATAGATTTGATAGTGTTGATAGTGTTGATTGTATATTTGAAGAAGAAAAAGAGGGAGAAAACAGGATATATATCAGAGAGCGAAAGCTAAACACCAACAGATCCTGATCTCCGCAAGCACGCAAACTTCTGCGCCTTGCTAAAAATGGAAAATGTCCCCCAACCTTACGTAGATGTTGGTGAGGAGTTACGCGTCACAGCTTCCATGCTGGTGATCCCCATTGGCTGCGCCCGCACCAACGGCTGCAGCAAGTGGGGTAGATAACAGGCCTGGGCGTTAAAAGACTCAAGGGCGGCATCTCACATGATTGTATAACATCGTTGATGCTGGGAAATGAGTTTGATGAAGTTGTGAATCGTATTCTCCTTAAATGGAATGTCGTGATATGTCGGGTAGAGTGAGATTGTTGGTGATATCTTCAGGGTGGAACCTCGTCGTCTGAAACCTGGCCTAAAAATGGTTGCCAAGGGATAGTTTCATCATGCCAAGGCGGCACTGGGGCTAGGAAAGCTTGGCCTAGTCACATGATTCACCCCCTTTTGCCATTCCAGTGTTTTCCTACTTGGAAACACGTCTGGATTGAAATAATGTTCTAATTTTTATAATTCCATGCTCAGTCGTCAACGCCAACAACTATGAATTTTTCCGAAGAGGAGATGAATCCCTCAAACCATTCCTGAAAAGAAGTTGATTCCATCCATCCATCAATCACTCCCTTTTCTCACTCCCCCTTCTTAGCCAAAACCCACAAGAACTTAACAGCAACCTCATCTTCATCAACCTTAACGTCCTCAACAACAACCTCCAGCCCAACCTCCTTGATCTTTTCCAAAGTCCCTTCAGCACCCCACCCACTCCAATACATCCACCCCTTCTCCTCCCCCAACCAATTCTGAGCCTCAGTAGCCTTCATCTCCGCAGCCCCAAAATTCGCTAACATCCACCCCCCAGGTTTCAACCACAACACAATCTTCTTCAACATCTCAACTTGTTCCTCGCGCGGGAGATGGATAATAGAATACATCCCAACCACAGCATCGAAACTCGCAAGCGGGAAGTCGAGCGCTAACATATCTCCTTCAGCCAGTGTGAGTTTTTCAGAAGGTAGGTTTTTGCGAGCAAGCGCCAGTTGAGCGCTAGAGAGGTCATTGCCCACGACTGAAAAGTGGGGGTACGAGAGGAGTTTCTGGGTTACGGGGAGGCCGTAGCCGCAGCCGAGTTCGAGGATTGAAACTGGGGTGGTGGGTGAGGTGGGGAGATGGGAGAGGAGTTGGTCTAGGTAGGAGAGTTTCTTGTCTGCGTGGGAGGTTGTCCATTCGTTGTATTTTGGTGCGATTGCATCGTAGGAGGCTTTCATGCGGGATTTGAGGTCCGCGGGTGTTGTTGAGTCGGCCATCTTGATGGATACTTTTGGGGGGTTTCTAGGGTGTTTGGAAGGTGTTAGTATTGTGAAGAGGTGTTTTGAGTTATGAGAATGGGTTTTTTTGTGAAGTTAGGTTGGGTTTAAGTACGTTCTACGTTGTATGTCGTGATTCCCAGCATTTCGGTGTCGAGTCATCGGTGTACGATGTGAGAATGAGGGGTTGCCATCCACGACTACAACAAGGAAAAAAGAGAATGCCAATTTAATATGGTCATTAGAATGACAAAAAACGGTGCTTCGGTGTAGCCATACTCGGGTAAAGTCAGATCCATGTTCAATTGAAGTATGGCTTGGGGATTCAAAGTACCTAATCTACGATGACAATTAGAGTGACCAGAGCAACTCCTACAGTCATAACTTCTCACTCATGGTGTCCTTGAGTATGACCAAAACATTCAAACATATTCCACAGCGGACTGAGATTTTTGAAAATGAAAGATCAACTAAGTGTAACACGCAAGTAGTAAGGCATATCCAAAACAGGGATGTTTCTATCATCAAACTCTGTGGAAGTTTTACGTCGGTCAGAGGGCTTGTTGATAGACTGGTGCTTCTGTCATAAAGAAAACCCCACGTTGATATTGCATCAACTAGACTTTATCATTTACAAAAGAAGTTTATTTGTTACTTGGGGCAATGCCACTCTGATAATTCAGTAGCCACACGTTTTGAAATTTCCCTCTATAGATCCCGGTTTATTGAATTAACATTCTACCGATATCTGCAGGAATTTCCATATATGATGTACTTTCTTGAGATGGAAGAAAGTTATGAGGAAGCGGGCGGAATTAGAAGTGAACTATTGTAAAGACTTGAGAGCATTAGATACCCACCACTTGATATGATAATACAAGGAAAGAAAAACATTGCAGCAAAACAACGTAAATAAAGTGCAGAATAGAATTACACGAAAAGGGGGTTCGTGACTCGTGAGTGAGGTTAATTATTTGAAATTCTTCTGCTTTATCCTTGCGTGAACGGAGAGGTGGTGAAATAGGTAAAAGGGAAGGATAGTGTCGTTACATATTCCTGGTGAATAGCACCTTGCACGACACCCTAGTTTATCCACGTGCTTTGGCTCATGTGAGTGATTTGCCGCTCACGCACTTAAGCTCACAGGATCCTTCCCTTCTTTCCCTTTACTCTTCATGCAATAAGATATAGGAATACAACCACTTGTTGCATCACACTTTATGACTACCAAGTCATACCAACAGATAGAAAATTATTAAAATTAAATGAGAGGGGAGTAAGTGATGAAAAAGTGGGAGAGTGTGAAATTGGCATGGGTTGTATGTTTTGAGTAGTGAATAACCTTTTTATACGCAAGGTGCAGTGAATTGAAGTGAAGTCAAATGATGCTAGGCGAATTTTTGGGGCTAGGGGAGCGAAGTGATGCTATTTGTGTTTTGGGGCTAAGGCTTGGAGATTTCATGTTTAAGTTCAAGTGGGTTATATATAAAAGGGTATGGCAGTAGAAAAGGGTTGGTGGGGTAGCTGATGGAAAGGGAGTCAAGGTATCAATCTAAGATGTATCTAGGGAGCGCTTCAATTTTTTCTAACCTAACTTCATCCTACTTCTCGTCCAATCTCTTCCGACGACTGCTGCTGGCGAAAAAGCTCCTGCAAAAGCAAGTTCTCCACTAGTGTGTAGCTAAAACCTACTCACTTCTGACAGAGCTCGTCGAACTACGATTCCTGCAAACCCCTTTTGCGAATTTCGGCGAACATGTTGAGGGGAATAACTCTGGCTCGATGGGGTCTTCTTCTTTGGATCTTGGCCCTTGTTTGATTTCGTGCGGATAGCTGTTCTTTCCACTGAACATCTTTTCTTGAGGACTTTTGGTTCCTTCTTAGTGATGGTGTTAGATGTATTACTCGATGTTGCATTTGCTTGTGCAGTTGTCATGCTGGTCTTTGTTTGCTGGCTTTCCGGTTCATCTTCTTTGTGGGGGCTATTTCTCTTCTTTGTCGTCTTCTTCTCGGTACTGTTATTTTTCTTGCGAATAGACTCTCCCTTCCCAGACTCTCTGCGGCGACTTGATCTCTTTGGATGGGGAGACATTATAGTCCCGGGAAGCTTTTTTAAGACTTCCTTGATACTATTAGTATACATAGCTCCATGACGAAAGTTTGAAAAACGTACAGACTTTTTCAGAAGAGAAAATTTAGTAATTTCTAGGTATTTGAGGGTTAGGCAATCGTTTTGAAAAGCAGTAGGTTATTTCTAGATACAGTTATCTACTACTAGCGCTATAAAGACAGTTTCTTGAAGGGTACAAACCTGACGAGGAAAATTTTAGAATCCAGAAAATATGTTTACTTGAGACTAGGTAGAAAAAAATGCGAGGTCCTTTACTTTAACTTTAGTCGGAAGACATAACGTCATTTGTATTACCACGACGAGCAAAATAGTCACTTTCACTTTTCTGAATAGTATTAACTCTCGCTAGTCAAATATAAAACACGCAAAGGTGGCACAGAAAGTAACCTCGATATACTCGACATCTCAAATCCCAATGCCAGATCCAGAAATCCAGACCCCAGTTCCTAACCCTCGCATGAAGAAGATTAGGGAGCATCTCCAGGCAAGGAACGAGAAACTCTTGGAAGATTTTGATACCTTTGTGAAAAGTGGATGGGATCCCCAGGGGGAATTCGCCGGCCTGGATTTTCTCGTTGCAAATGAACACGAGATGGGACGAAAGCGCCTCTTTGTCTGCTGCGATGGCACCTGGATGAACGCCTCGGGCACAACAGCACCCCAGAGCAATGTAGCGAGACTCGCACGCTCTATAGACCGATATGGCAAAGATTCACCGAAACGGCGCTCGCCAGTACCCCAGATAGTCTACTACTCCGCTGGAGTGGGTGCTGAATATACTATACCTTATATACCCATTGATAAGATCTGGTCGGGCGCAACGGGAAAAGGCGAGTAAAAGTCTTCTCCTTTACTTTTATTAATTTCCCCAGGTCTTGAGAATGACATCTTGACCGCTTACTGCTTTCTTTGTAATAATTACAACTTTGCTTCATGTAAGGATGAAATAATCCTGGTTGGATTTTCGCGCGGAGCCTTTACTGTTCGATGTCTTGCGGCCTTCATTGATGCGGTTGGTTTGCTCCGGCGGAAACACCCGGTTTTCCTACCCACCGTTTTTAAGGACTGGTGTGAGAGTAAAGGGGCGTTTAATAAAAATTGTTTTGATGCTGGTATTTCTCTTTACGCTTCTATCAAGGTGCTTGCCGAGTGGGATACCGTCAGTGCCATGTTTGGATCGCAACCCAGATTTATTCAGGAGGACGTCCCGAGCTGCGCTGAAAACGCGTTTTTGGCAATTGCACTAGACGAAAAGAGGCCGAAGTTCAAGCCGATGCTGGGGAAGAAATGGGCCCCCCTAGACCTAATGTCCTAGAAGTGGAAAAATTGAAAAGGGAGGAGAAAAAAAGTGTCAAGCAGCGTCTTTTCAGGGGGTGTCATGGGGATATTGGGGGCGGCAATGTTAATGCTGGACTCTCTACCGTGAGTCTCGTATGGATGGTATCTTGCGTTGAAGAAGTTACCAACGCAAATTTTGATAAAACAGCTCTGTTGAAATCAATTCTGCCACTTCCAACTCCCCAGCGTTGGAAAGACTCCATTAATGCCATCCATTGGCGGAGACAAGAAATACAGCCGCGAAAGTTCGACTATAGCAATCTCTTGATGTCAACCGGTACGTTTGTCAATAATTGTGAAGCATAAATATTAATACTATTCTAGATAAAATCACCTAGTCTCACACAGCCATGCAACACTATATACCATTTTGGAAAAGACCCCGTAAAAACTTGTCCTCAATCTTGATAGGATGTGAGCTCGCCGCTAAAACCCTTAAAACGCACTTCACAGTTTCGCTACTTCGGTAATGTTGGTATTGGAACTGGGAACGTAGACAAAGAAAAAGTCGGAAAAAGAGAAATCAACAATTGGAAAAGGTGGAAAAAAGAAATCGAGGTTTGGAAAAAGTCGGAAAGTGAATTTCATTCCAGTGGGAACACGGACGACATCGTTGATAATAATACGAAAGATTGGTTTAGGGTTTTCAAAACTTTAAACATGTATCTAGAAGTGAAGCCGGTCGTGAAAGAGTATTGAAAAATATGGAAAATGGGGACTCGGAGCTTTACAACAGTATCAGAGACTTGGAAGGAAACAAAGAGATTGTGGAAGGTAATGATGTTCAGGAGGATACGGCAGAGGTATAAGGATATAACTCAAGGGTAGTCGATAGTATGTCACAGCTCCAAGGTAGCCTGAAACAGAGCTTTGGACGAAATTTCGAGGAAGGAAAGAAAGTACGCTGGTACCTATTCGCTCCTCTCTCACGAGTGAGCCTCAAGTCGCACCTGCCGTAACACAAACCATCGCCCTCACACCCCTGTCACTCGCACCTTCCCTCCCATCACTGAGAAGGAAAAGATAAAGTAACTGCCCTCCCCCAAGCACTTTCCCAGCCTTTTTCGCACCAAAAATCCTCCAGCCTCATACTTTTTCTCGACCTCGATCGACTGATCTCACACCGAAAGTCTCTCGTCCGCCTCACTTCCAGAACGCCCGCATATCGCCCTCCAATACGATGCCTCAGGGCAACGGTCACCTTCCCGGGCTGCACACGGATGATGTCGACTGGACTCAGTGGTTGGCAGACGATTACTTGGACGACCAGGGCTTAGGGTGAGGCTTTTTTTTTTTAACATGCTAATTGGAGGGCGATGTAGTGTGAGGCTCTTTGCCTCATCGATATTTGAGGGTATCAGCAATTCCCAACATGACCTACTGGTTACCACGGAATGTGAACCTGCATCAACATTCCCTGAAACCGGAGGACGACCGTCAATGCAATATATTCCTAGGATAAATTCTCGAAGCAAAAAAGACAAAGCCCGACTTCGTTGCTCTTATTCCGGCTGCACGCAGACCTTTCCACGGAACTTTGAACTCGAGAGACATCAAAAAAACGTCCATCAACGTAGTGGAATATACCTTTGCCCAGTATACGGCTGCAAGCGTTCCGAAGCTCCACTTCCCCGAGCGGATAAGCTGCGAGAGCATTTTCGCAAGGAGCATGGAGGCGCTGACCAATTCCTCTGCTTCTTTAAAGATTGCAGACATGGACCTTTTGACAAGGAAGGCTTAAAGGTCCATTTGAGTGAGAAAAGAGAAAAATCCCATCATGGGCCCCACTTGGAACCCTTTCTTAAAGTTATCAATTGGCGTAAAACTCTTGTTGGATATGGTGACTACCTTATGGAGGACTCGGATAGATGCCCACTCTCGTTTTTGGGATGTTCTCATCGAGGCCTTATCAGGTCTAAAGAGAGTGACGCTCACCTCAAAACTCACGATTTGTTAGATCGGTCGAGAGGCTATCTAGCGATAAGGAAGACAGGACAATGGAGAGAAAAGGGGAATATAATGTGCCCTGTTTGTGGTTGGTTCAAGACAACCGACATCGAGCCCTTCTTTGATCATCTGAAAATCCACTCGCAAATCGAAAGATCAACCCAAATGACAACTCTCTCTCAGATGTTGAGCCCTTGGCTGTCAGAAATTGAATGGGTTCCCTATTGCTATCGCCTGTTTATCGAAGAGCTAAAGACCCAGCTCAGCGACAACGACTGGGAGACAATCAATAATATCATGAAACAGGTGACGTACAACGAATCAAGCAACTAGCGAAGCATGTTCATGAACGCAAACCCCCCAAGGGTTCCAGGTACTGCTCTCTCCAGACATACCCAGAGCTCAGCATCCAAATGCCAGAAAATCAACATTTCAAGCACCAGCAAACAAAGAAAACCCTTCTGCACCTGCAATTTAAAGACGATTTCGACTCCCTCTCTACATTTGCACTTTTCCCGCCATATTCGACCTTCAAACTCAAACGCCCCCCTTCAATCTATCTCATCTTTGAACTTCTCAGAAAACCCACAATATCATCGACAAAAGGGCCTCCAACAGTACCCACCAAAAAAATCTGATTTTGTATACTCGCTTGGATTTCTCTGTTCAGTGTTTCAGTCTCTATTTCCTTTTGATGTTGTGGGATTTCCTAGACTGTTTTTCTTTCACTTGAGTTCATTCGCCGAGTAAAAAGGATGACGGGGGCGGCTACTTCAACACCCCCAAACCACGAGCGAAAACCTAGAAACCTTCAACAATTCTAGAGTTAGCATTGGGAACTTAAGGGGTTGGGTTATGTATTTCCTTTCAATATCAGGTTTGCGTTGCCTTGGGGCTTGCGGGCGTTTTTGATTTCTTGAAATTTGGACGGCTCAACCCGTCGGCGACAGATGATAAATAAGAAAGTAATTTTGATTTTCTAACAAGGTATCTGTCTATTGCAAAAGTTGTGACATTCAAACTCCTCAGCACTTGAGGAAAATACCTTTCCTTGCCTCGCTCTGTCGCACCTCGAACATAACCTGTATACCCACAAATAGAACACCCCACGCCGAGACCAGAAATGCCATGCCTGTAAAAACGTCAGTATTCCCAACCAAAACAATTCCAAGTCCAACATAAAAAGTAAAAAGAGAGGTGAGGAGGAAAGAGGAAAGGGAAACACAAACCAGAATAATCCCTAAAAATCCCATGAATAATACTCTTCAACCCATCAACCCCCACCGCAAACCCCACCAAATTAGCAATCATCATCATCATCAAATTGCCCACCGCCCCAAACCCGCAGAGAACCCTATAAGCCGTCTTATTGTCCTCCCATTTCTTCTCCGGAAACACATAGCCAGCAATAATCTCGGGCAACATGAAGAACACAATCAGCCAGCCCCAAACAAGCAAGTTGAGGGAAATATCATGCCATAATGCTACGAATGTGAAGACGATGACAAAATTGAATATCGTTTGCAGACGACCGATCCACCCGCTTGAGGAGCGGCCGCCGAGGGGAACGTAGATGTAGCGGATTAACCACTTGTTGTAGGATTTGTGCCAGCCGCGCCAGAAGGCTACGGTGGAGGGGTTGTTGGAGAGACAGCGGATCATGTTTTCGGGTGGGTCAATGCCATCAACCAAGGCCCAGAGACGGAATAATCTCCATGGTAAGAGCAGTTTCAACCACAAAACGTGCAGGTTGAAGTAAGAAAGGAGAGATAGTTGGGCCGGGGTGTAGTCAGACCAATTGGGGTTTCCTTTGGAGATTGCGACGCAGTAATCGAAGTGGAGGACTAATTCCATTGCGAGGAGAGTGAGGAGAAAACGGATTCCATATTTAATCGTACGCCCGGTTTCGATGCTCTTGGGGGGGTATCGAAGCTGGGAGACGTAGTCGTTGAAGGTTAGGATTGGGCCGGCGATGTACAGGGGGGCGTAGATGGAGTAGGCTAGGTAGTTGCGGAAATTGTAGTCGTTTGTGTTGGCGGGGATGGTGACACGGTCTCTTTCGGATAAGTTCGAAGCATCGAGCTGTTTCTTCTTGAAAGTATTAGCGATTGCAAGAATATGATTGTGATAAGGGAACAAACCTCTAATGGGCTTCCTCCTCTTTGGTTGAGACTCCAATAATAGTCCATATTGAAACTTATTAATCTCAAAACTGACATGTTGAACCCAATGTGCCATCTCGGCATGATCCCACTATGTCCATCTAACCAGCGACACCACTCGATTATAGCACCACCCGATTCTACCGGCCAGACGAAAGAAGCCAATTTCGCAAATTGGTACCCATCCGATATTTCGTTTGCGAAAAGGATTCCAATATTGAAAATCCATGTCGCAGCTGGAATGTATTTTCGAGGCACGCTCGTGAGCAACGTATAATTGATGTATAGAATTATCAGGATCTTAAAGACGGAGAATCCATGCAGAGCCCCCAAAAACACCAGAGCAAATCCAAAGTCAAATGATGCCCGCTGAACAAGGCGGGCGTCCCCTTCTGCCGCAGAAACGTATGTGCCATTCGATCGCGGGGAACCGGGTTGGACTGGTAAAGGGCGTATGGCATTGTAAATTTTGCGAACGAGAGGATGTAGGACCAGTAGGGTGGCAAGGTAGGGGATGTTTTTTCGGAAGGTAAAGTATTGGGCGTCCGAGATATCCTGTTGATGGTTAGAAGCTAGGAACTAAATAGTTCGAGCCCAGCGAAACCTACAATCTTGCGCCCGGGTACCCAGCCGGGTGACAGCCATGGCTCGTATTTATGATAGTTTGGATCTGAAGCTACACAAATGTCAGAGGCAAGCTGACAGCGGTATCCCCCCCAAAATATACTAACGTCTTGACACATCGTATGCGATCCAGAACATATATGGTACAATGGTTATAAACACAAAGTAGTAGAAGTAGAACTCGATTGTATTCCACTTCGACGGTTGCGCTACCGGATTCCCACGGCGATCCGTCTTGACACCAATTCCTGGAATGGAATCATCTCGTTTTGAGCCTGATGTCGCAGGATCGCCTCGTGCATCTATGACGGTTTTGTATGAGGTGCCAGAGGAAGTGGTAAATCGGGTATCGATTGTATCGAGAGCATAGATGCTCTTTATGTAGGAGAATATGCTCATCCCGAGGTCATCGAGTCGTTGAGGCTGGGCAGGAAGGAGGAAGAGACAGACAGCCACCTAGAAGAGCAGATATATTCGCAGAAATTCCCAGAGCGGAGGGGACCGAAAGGAGTGTGTGGAATTAGTCGTAGACAGCTACTCCGAAAATTGAAGTTGTTGATGCGATGCGTTGTGGAGCAAGAAATCAGGGGCCCGATGAGGGTGAATTTCCTCAATGCGGTTGAGTTAAGGGACCCCTGTAAAGCCAAAAATAACTGACCTCGGCTCAACCTCAGCCAATACCTTTTTAATCATTACATCTTTTTCGAAAACATCATTTCATCTCCAAAAATCATGAATGATAGTCGCCTTTTACTCCAAGTGGGTTATAGGAGTCATGCTTTTCCTATAATACCCCGGTTGCTAGAAGCATCCACATCTAGCGTCTCTGCTTTCTTGAACTTCCCCGCTCCTTCGCCCTCAGCTGGCAGAGGTCGTAGCAATAGCGAATCTTTGGGATCTGAAAAGACTTTACTTATTTACCATTTCTTACTTCTCCGCCTCAACTATGATGCTCTAGGTCAATTGGCGCACAGACGCCTTGCTAAAATAGAACCCGCTTTTCTTAGAGTTGCTTTTGGTCTCTTCATCATCACTACACCTATATTTATCACACTTCTCCTTCTCAAGCAATGGACAATTCTTCCGTTCCCGCATTTCGGTTGAGCTGCGAACAGTGTCGGCAACGAAAGAAGAATTGTGATGAACAGATTCCATGCACAGCACTTGGAAACAGCATGCAAAAATACAGGCCTCACATGTGCCACAGTACAGCTTGCTCGGAAACCTCGTGGAAAGACTGCCCACAAGGGTGGCGGGATCAATACCAGACTCGCTCGTCTCGAAGACCTGGTAAAACAATTGAAGGCAAGTTCTGAGTTACCAATCACGAGGCCCAAGAAAGCTTGTCAATCCTGTAATCTAGGGTCAAGTACAGTCCAGCGTGGAACAAAATGACAGTCAGGATAGCCACGATATCCACCCCTTAGAATCTAGAAACAAGCCGGACAAGGCTATCTTGCTTCCTTTTTTTGGGAAGCACTTTCACAGGAGGTAAGTAAATTGTAGTTGCTTCTACCTTCAAAAATGTCCCGACCTAACCAGCGTCGGTCACTCACTCTCAATCTAGACCAATGGAATCCGCGAGATCCTGGAAGACTTTGACAATGAAAATATCCCAAAAAACAATTCCTCTTCATTACCAGGGTCCACAGAGAAAACTCTCTTCAATCACGGGACAACTGGTAATGAGTCTTACAAGTCACATTATCTCTCTGATGAGATGGCCAGCAAACTACTGTTTGTATACCATCATCGCATAGACAGCATTATCAAAGTTGCACACTGGCCTTCTGTCCTCGCCGCGATTGAAAAGAAGAAACTCGAGACAAGCAGAGAGGGTCAATGGGCTCGATCCATGCACTGTAATGCGCAATACATTTCACGGCGTTGTGGTCTATGAGCGACCTTGAGTGTGAGCAGCAACTGGATTGCCAAAAGGGCCATATCTTTAGCAGCTCAGAATCGAGGCTGAGTGTTCCATCTCAAATGCAAAGCTCCTGGAGTACCCAGATCTGACCGTCCTCCAGGCTTTTGTCATATACTTGGTGAGTAAGCCCAATATACATATATGTGCAGCGACGATAACGGTTTTCTCTTGTGATTCAAAAATAAAGCGAGAACTGACAATTGGTAGACGGGTCTTCGCTGTTCCTCGACCGGCGCCTCAAGCTGGACACTGCTGTCAACAGCTATAAGGCTAGCAAACGCAATGGAACTTGCATCTGAAGACACGAAGAGATACCCAGCTTACGAATTGGAGATCCGCCGAAGATTATGGTTCTCTATTGGAACTCTCGGTACTCAGCTGGGTCTCGACAGAGGATCACTGCCACTTCTTCGTTTTAACTCCCCACCTTTGACGATAAACGATTCAGATTTGCACCCTACATGCAACATCCCGTTCGCTTCACAAAAGTTCACGGATATATCATTTTCGGCAATGACCCACCAAGTGATGATGTGTCAGAAGAAACTGTACGAAACTAACATCCACCCAGACGATCCTTGGGGTAGCTGGAATGAAATAATCACAGAAATTCCCAATTTCGAGGACTACGTAAAAACTCGTTTTTCGCAAATCAATACTTCTTCGACGCCATTGGAACAGTTCACCCAAGCGGTTGCGGAAGGATCACTCGTCAATACCAAACTAATGTTTCGACTACCACCCTATCGAAATAAAACTGCACCGTTCCTTCCTGTGACGATTTCGACGTACTGAGAGTCATCACTGAGATTCTGGAGCGATCATTGTACAAGCAAGCCAATCCCATTTTTGCTCCTTGGGCATGGTTCGCTCGGGTCAAGTGGTATGCATTGGCTGTGCTGCTGGCAGAGTTGTGCAGCCCTGGCAAAATTCAAGGCAATAATCATGCCTACCTGGTGGCAAGGGGGCTTTCAAGCAGTGTGCTCCCGTGGTGGCGGATAGCGAGTCTGGTATGCTTTGGAGACCAATTGTTGAACTTGTAAGCAGAGTTTAGCAATTGAGTGGCGGCACGGGAAACGGAGCTGCGGATTTGCAGCCTTTGAACCTGACTTTACCTGGTGCTCTCGCCCAAGACGAGTTGGTCGGCGACTTCAATGCTTCGGAAGGACCCGGTTATTATTCTCAAAGTCAACAAGATCCCAAAAACGTACCAAATCTAGATCCTTCTAGTCCTAGTACGAGCAAGTCTAATGGTGACATGATACGGAAAACAATCAACAGATGGATAGCGATCTCTCATGTGTGAATCGGGATACCTTCCTCGAATACATTGTCAACTCAAACAATACTAACTAGGGGATGGATTGGGGAAATGCCGACTTGGGAATTAATAATTGAACTAAGATGCCGGATCACTACCATCCAAAACCCTTCTATCTTATTATACGACTATTCTTGCGCAGTTCCAAATATTATTTAGAAGATTTCAAACTAGCTTTCTAATTCTCCTCAATCTTCTCAAACAATAATTATCATTATTCTAGACTATTTCAAACAGTTTAAACCTACTTCTCTTACTATTGGAATACACTTTCTCTTTTCAACATCCCCAACAACTCATCTTACAAGCCCGCCGCGTCCATCGCCCCCAGTGCCAAACTCTCGATTTTCTTAGCAAGTTCCTTCCACAACCTCTTCTGAACTCGATCCCCCTTCTCACTTCTCACAAATTCCCCTTCAGTCTTAACCAAACACTCACTCGAATACTGTCCATGAGTCTCCTCAGCCGTCCTCCCATTGAGACTAAATATAAACCCAGCGATCCTTCCTTTATCATGGTAGCGCGGGAGCTCTGTGGCGCACTACTCGGGATTTACACAGTTGATAACAACCTAGGAGAAGGAGAAATGTGAGGCGAGTTCCCTCTCCGATTGTTGGATCGTCAGTTTCCTAAGTTCATATCTTCCCCGCATATTTGCTTTCCCCCTCTCGCTAAGAGCCTCACAGATGGTCCTCCCCTTTTTCTCTGGAATAAGCAATTCCTTCTAGGGGGCGAAGACGTGTTGCATCAATCCCACAATTGTAAGGTCCGTATGGTGACCAATAACTTGGGCTGTATCTTTCAATTTTGGTAGCGCCAGGACGGAAAGAAGGGATGTCGAGATGAAATTTACGGACAAGGAATGTTCGTAGCCTTCCGAGAGTGAAAAAGTCACCGTTTCAATGCCAGCATTTACGATGAAGCCATCGAGACGAGGGAGGCTATTGAAACGATGGCCAAACGATAATGCCGAGGCGAAATCACTGAGATCGAGTTCCTAATATTCAATTGTGGGTGTGCTCTTTTGGGATGTTGTAGAATTTAAGATTGCTTTCTTTGCTGTTTCGCCCTTTTGCTATCTCGACAAGCGAGGAATGAGTTTTGAGGCGCCGAGGTTGGCTCTGGTATTTGTATTAGCTTCAGCATCCTCTGGTTTTTTGAATTTTCTTTTTTTTTGTTGTGCTAAATGAAGGAGAGGAAGGGGTGAAATACAGATGTTTAGCGCATTCGAGACCAAGGCCTGTATTTGCGCCTGTGATGACGAATGTTTTGCCTGAGAGGTCGATTTTAGGAAGGATAGGCTCGCCGAAAATATGGCCGCCGAGGTATTGTTTTATTTCGGCGAGGGAGGGCATATTGAAGCTGTGTAGGATGGTTGGAGATGAGGTTTGTTGGTGGGTGTGGTATGATTTGATTTTTTAGCGATGGCGAGGGTTTTTGTGTTTTATAAGTCGAGGGGGAACTTTGAAATTTCGGACATCTTGGGACCTGTGTCTGCATCATTTCAAAAGTAGATATTATGGACAAAATCCGCAAAAGCCGGTTATGGTTTCGGAACTAGCTTTGAAATCAGAAGCGATCTCGTCCAGCCAAAACCTGCAAAACCCGCAGAAGCCGCAGCGATCATTGGGCGGTTTGGCGAGTGATGATACTACTCTACCTCGAAGCATGCTCAACTCTTTGGACTTTGATTTAATCAAAAATATCCCGGTCGGGCGTCTTTGTTGACTGTGTATCGAGTAGATAGTGGCATTGACTAATTATGTTACTACTTTATAGTAAGTTCAACTATTATATTAGCTTTTTCGCGAGTTTTTGGATTAATTGCCTTAATTAAACAAAGTAGGGAGCGTCTTAAAAATGTAGAGAACAGGTATGTATCTAACTAAGACTTATTTGATTTGATTATCTAGAGAGTTTAGGAAAATAGAGTATTTTATAGGGTATGTCTAGACAGAATTAGTCAATGCCCGACATGGGTTCTTTTCTTTTGCAACTACTGATGCTTGGGTATAACCAACTCGCATTCAGCAAGGCATAGTCTCCAGGTGACCTTAAAAATTAAGTTGTCTCACTATAAAATTTCCTGGCTTGCTCACGACTCTTTTTTGTCCCTAACTGGCTTACCAAAATTTGTTTAGCTTACTGAATCCTTGTAAGGTTTGAAAACTCAATCAAGTTGTGATCTGTAAATTCTAGCAGTTCAGATTCGATCTCACGACACTTTTTAGAACATTCAAGCATGTTGAATGAATATATTTTTCTTCCGCCCTTTGCTCAACAGAATCGCAAGATAAAACAAAGCCCACAAACTATATTACGATTTCCCACCCTTTAACTCCAACAACACGGTATTGTTGAAAACCTAAATATTCTAACTCCTCTTTGGTTCCAATCCCCTATCCACCTAAAAGCAAATCCGGACACCAGAATTCGCTCTCCCGAAGGTCTTTTTATATTTAGTAACAGCGACATCAGCTGCGTTGCCACTTCCACAGTTGGCGCTCATAAGAGCATCCGCTTGGTCGAACTCATGGAAGCATCTAGGGAATTGTTAGAGATACAGCCAAGGCAAGGGATTTAACGATGACAGGTGAAACTAATAATAAAACCTCTGGTCGAGAGGAAAATTTCGATATATACTTACGTATTTGAGCCATCGGTATAATTGCTAAGCGAAAAATTAGTAATGTTCAGTGCTTCCCTAGAATGATTTGGCATACCAGATATAAGCAGCCGCGCTACCAGAAAGATAAAGAAAAGCTGTAACTCCTGTTATGGTTCCCCCTTGATTATTACACCAATTGTTCATTCCCTGTTTCGAGATCGTTAATTTGGAATACATTCGGACGAAGAAAGAAGGAGATGAGAACTTACGACATAAGCCTGGAAGTAATCACCAGGACTCATCGAGTATCCCCGGCAACTGATTTGCGGGTTGTCCAAGCGCTTGAATAGATTTTTTGGGTGGTTTGATGTATCCCTGACGTTGATAGCTGGGATGTCGAAGTCGGGTTGGCGGATGGGAATGTCTGAGCCTGCTTCAACGATATACATCCCGTCTGGTTGATTTTCTGGAATGGTGATGAAACTGGCGACAGATCCGAGGAGAGCTGCAACGACTGCAGAAGTGAAGAGGAGCATGTTAGGCAATGTAAAGAAACTAAGTTGAGAAGACACCGAAGAGGATGATTGCTAAAACTAGTTGGGGATGAATTGAGCTGTGACAACTTATGTGGAAGTGGAACAATATCTTATACTTTTTTGACAACATGATGTCTCGATTTCTCATCACCGAGCTTTTGCGAGAGGGAAGAATTTTCATCTAGGCAACGATAGACAGAAGCTTGGCTGGCTTGGTCAATTCTTTCTATAATATGCAATGCGCGAAATCAATAAAGTCTTTACGACTCCTACATGGGCGTGTGGTTCTCTATTTCTTCCCCCGTGAAATCCATATCAAGCCAAAGGAGTGATTATAAATGAAGTTCAACCAACTTTCTACCTAGATTACTAATTCCATAGAAATTTCACAAAGTATACACGAGGTGAACTCCCCAATGTGGCATGTAAGCTTATATAAATAATAATTATAGCATCTTTTCTGCTCGTACATCATGACCGCTTTGTCAGAGCCAAGCTACCACAAGTATGCAAAAAGAAACCAAGTCCCGACTCTCCCGAGTACGACACTACGAATTCATGCCGCTCGTAAAAGGTTGTGACCTCAGTTGTTAGCTTTGCGGGTTCAAGCTGCAGTAGCCTATGGATATTATATAACTTGACTCGCTTAAATTGAAAACACCATGCCAGGAGATAATATCACGACCAAAAAGTCTCCCTAAGCAAAATCTAATTCTCTTATCAAGTACAAAAGCGAACGGATTTGAAGGAAACCGATTTTATTAACGAGAAAACAAATAAACACCCCAACGCCTCATATCTTCATAACACATCCCGATATCCGAAATACCACCATGTAACCAACAACCGTCCTATCTACTCATCTACAAGAAAAAACCCCCTCCTTTCTAACCGATTCATGCGCTCTTTGGGTACGGCCAAACCCAGTTTCTAATAAATTCGGGATCAATTCCGTTCTCATATGCCTCCGCCTTGGCTGCAATCTGCATATTCATCAACTTCTCCCTAACACCACTTCCTTTGTTGCCGAGAGTGGTGATACGATCAATAGCATCCATAGCCAAAGAATATCTATCCGTTTGATTGCGAATGGCAAGTTCAAGAGGAGTATCGATGTTTCCCTTCTCCTTGTATCCTCTAACATGGATATTGATTTGCCCAGGTCTCTTGTAGGTTAGTCTATGGATGAGCCATGGGTAGGAGTGGAAGTTGAAGATCACAGGTCTGTTGTCTGTGAATACTGAGATCCATTCTCGGTCTGTCATTCCGTGGGAGTGATCCTCGTGGTCAATGAGTTTGAAGAGATCTACGACGTTGACGAATCTGATCTTGAGATCTGGGATGAGTTCTCGGAGGAGGGCGGTGGCTGCCAAAGATTCGTGGGTTGGAACATCACCACAGGATGCCATCACTACATCTGGTTCTTGACCTTGGTCGTTAGAGGCCCAGTCCCAGATTCCGACTCCCTTGGTGCAGTGCTCGAGAGCTTCGTCCATGGAGAGGTATTGGAGATGATCTTGTTTGTCGGCTACGATGACGTTGACGTAGTTTGTGCTGCGGAGACAGTGGTCCGTTACTGAGAGGAGACAGTTTCCATCTGGTGGGAGGTAGATTCTGACGACTTCAGGACTCTTGTTGGCGACGACATCGAGGAAACCGGGATCTTGGTGGGTGAAACCGTTGTGATCTTGTCTCCAGACGGTGGCAGTGAGGAGAATGTTGAGGGATGCGATCTTGACACGCCACTCGACTTCGTTACACTTCTCGATCCATTTACAGTGTTGGTTGACCATGGAATCGATGATGTGAATGAATGGTTCGTAACTGTTGAGAAGACCGTGTCGTCCGGATAAGATGTATCCTTCCAACCAACCCTCACAAGTGTGCTCACTGAGCATCTCCATAACTCGGCCTTCAAGTGCCAAGTTTCCTCCATCTTCATCTTCCTCAAAGTACTCACCCATCCAGACCTTCTTTCCTGCTTCGTAAATCTTGCCAAGCTTGTTGGATTCTGTCTCATCAGGACCGAAAACACGGAAGTTTGTCATGTTCTGAGAGACAATATCTCTCAAGAACCCGGCCATGTTGCTCATACTTGGTAGACTAGATATTCCAGGCTTGATGTTTGGAAGGGCATACTTCTTGAAATCTGGCATATGGAGAGGTTTGCGGAGCTGTCCACCATTACCGACTGGGTTGGCACTCATACGAGCAGTGCCAGTTGGTGCCAGTTCCTTGAGTTCAGCAATGAGCTTTCCCTCTTTGTCAAAGACTTCTTCTGGTTTGTAGCTACGCATCCATTGCTCCAACAACTTCAAATGTGCAGCGTTGGAAGCAACATCTGGGATTGGGACTTGATGTGAGCGCCAGAAACCTTCGAGGAGTTTGTCGTCAATCTTTCTTGGTCCACTCCAGCCCTTGGGACTTCGGAGAACAATCATTGGCCAGCGTGGGCGGAATGCCTTTTTGGATTCACGTGCTTGCTTTTGGTATCCTCGGATCTTCAAAACACATGCTTCGAGAGTTGCAGCCATTCTAAAATTGTTAGCTTTGGTTTGAGAAATTCCGGGACAAGTAGACTTACGCTTGATGCATACTCTCCATATCACTACCCTCCACAAAGTAAGGTTCCCATCCATAACCAACAAAGAGCGCTTCTAACTCCTTGTGGCTGATTCTGGCGAGGATTGTTGGGTTGTTGATCTTGTAACCATTGAGATGCAAAACCGGAAGAACAGCTCCATCGGTGATAGGATTGAGGAATTTGGTGCTGTGCCAACTAGTAGCGAGAGGACCAGTTTCAGCCTCACCATCTCCAACCATCGTGAGAGTGATCAAATTTGGATGATCGAAAACGGAACCGAAAGCGTGGGAAATCGAGTAACCGAGTTCACCACCCTCGTGTATAGAACCTGGGGTTTCTGGGGTAGCGTGACTACCAACTCCACCAGGGAACGAGAATTGCTTGAAGAATGCCTGCATTCCAGCCTCATCCTCTGATTTATCTGGGTAGACTTCCGAGTAGACACCTTCCAGATACGATTGGGAGAGAACTGCTGGTGCTCCATGACCTGGACCGGAAACAAAAATTGCGTCGAGGTCGTATTTCTTGATCAGGCGGTTAAAGTGCATCCAGGTAAAAGCCTGACCTGCATCAGATCCCCAATGACCCAGTAAACGGGCCTTGAGGTGATCCTTTGAGAGGGGCTCCTTGAGCAAAGGATTTTCGCGGAGGTAAAGCATGCCTAAACATAGGTACATGCTGGCACGGAAGTAGGCATCGATTTTGCGGATATCTTCAGGGCTCAATGGCTTTTCGGTTGATGTTGAGCGAGCGACGCCGTAAGGCGAGATGCTCTCGATTTTGACATCTTCTTCAGCAAAAACCATGATGGTCGGTGGTTTGAGGGGTTGCTGATAGGAGGGAGTTGTTTTGGAATCCTATAAAAGGAGGGATAAGTGGGCTCGCAATGAATGTGAGCAGTGCTATTGGTGAATTTGATGATCCTTCAAAGATGGATCGTTGAGAGGTCTTTATCAATTGTGTTAATTAAATGGTCTGAGAAAAGAAACAATCCAAAGTGGCAGTGGTTACCTTTTAAAGACTCTGTTGGAGGGGCATAATGTCCATAGTCTGTCAATAGAGGGGTCCAGAAAGGCAACGCCAAGTGTTGATAGGCTGAGAAGAGGCGACTTCAACCAGGAGATAAAGTGGTCTGATGGGATGGAATACGCGAAGACATTTCGAGATATTTCTTGCTACTGGTGCAGGAGCGCTCTAGATTGATTCGATGCGAGAAAGGGCCGGGAATCCATGAGTATGATGGGCTGATAAGAAGAACATGCCTCTCGGTGCCATCCGCATTGCCTTGTCCGTACCAACCAAGTACCAAACTTGATAGAATCGATTGTAGGGAACACATAACCCGATTATGCACACATGTAACCTGTTGACTGCTGCTCCTCGATGTAGCATTGGGACGTTAGGTTACTTGGAAATTCTGCGAGGAGAAAAGATCCTCTTTTACACTCGTATTTCCCTCTTGTGGACTCCGCCCACAAGACCTTGGGGAAGCAGGGTCAACCGTCTCTCGCTGGCTGGAGGGGTATCCATAGAGGGGTCGATTCAACATCCAGAAACGCGCGGGACATACGATTGAAAAAGTGGCCTGATCATGACGCGCCTCACTCAACCCTGAGAACGCGTTCACGATGCCGAGAACTTCTGGCAGCGCCGAACGCCATTGAAGTTGGCCAATGAGAGGCGAAAAAAATAGGAAGAATAGAAGAAAAGATGAAAATCTCGTAAGGGTTGAAGAAGGAGAGCGAATAGCTGGTGATTTCACCATCAAATCCACGGGCCGAGCCCTCCGTTGAGATCAGATTAGTTTACACGTGACTATCGCAAAACTCTCCCAGTGAAGAAAGACTCCTACGTACAGTTCGTACAAGCTCTTCATAGAAAGGTCCTTATTGAAACAGACTCTAAAAGCCTGTTGATTGGATTCATATCACATGACTCAAATGTTCTTCGTCAATTCGGGGACAGAACTCATGTTGAGTTTTTTGACGACCCATATCCTCCTCATTCATGTGAGTAGTTTAAAGTAGATAGATTACTTCTTTCATAGATGATCATTACTCTATCAACGGGGGACATGGCAGAGCCTAAAAGGACGATGTGAGTTGAGGATAGAAGTGCCATATCTACTCAGGTAGCGAAACAATCAGGCGAAGGTGAGGGTAATATTCTCATGAACTATTGCACAACCTGAAATTGAAATCTCCCTCAACCTTGAGATTTGATTTCGCTACTTCATCGTAATTGTAAAAAGAGACAAACAAGTTAGAAGATGAAAGAATGGACAACCTCGCGGGCATAAATGACCGATTTCCTGGCCGAGCGCCGATATGTATGATCTACCGGGCCGGTATTTGCTAGAAAGAAAGAAACGATTTTAAGAAGGAAGATCTCCATCAATGTCTGCAAGCTGTGGAAAAGTGCCTGTCAAGACAACTTTGCGAGCGCAGATCGCCTCCTGTTTCATTCCATGTGAGCCCAAAGATGCGAAGGCCCCACTCCACGCCCCCCATGCACCGATGCCACCCGTTACAGCACCAAGCCCAACCATTGCTAACGCCCAACAAGCATGTCTCGCTTCTAAAAAGCCCGTCGTTGAATTGTTTAGTTTGAGTAATAGGCTCTGAATAATTCTTCTCGCGTTTGAGAGCGAGTCTTGTTGAAGAATCAAGTATGAAAGGCGGACAGCGAACTGTTGACTATTCCACAAAATGATATAGTAGGTTTCCCAAATACCATTGAGTTGGTTCCCTTACTCGCGTCTCGTCAGTCGAGCCTAAATCAGCTAAAGAAAACAGCAACATTCTACTCACTGAAGTGCTCCACATCGGCATTAGAACTAGAAGTCTTTCCAATCTCTTGTATTGCTTCGATACTTTCCACAATCTTTACCATGTTGGTTGGAGTCCGAAGAAGAGGCTCTTGGGGACAGTCAAAGTAGTCTGCATGAAGAAGCTGGGCCTTGCTTGGGGGCAAATCGCCGTCATCAACGATACAAACAATCCAAGATCGAAATATATGCACGTCGTTCTCAAGCACTGGCCATGGGCCATTTTGTCCTCGGCGCATCATGGGAGTGCCACAGAACATGCTCCTGAGCTTGCCACCATGTGATTGGAATGGGATTGAAACGAGGAATACTCGGCGGAGACCTGGGTTGAAAGGTGTTAATAAGTTATATTAGGCTGGACTTTGTGAAGTCTCACGTGGGGGTGCCTCTTCCTCCACCTCCTCTTCCACCTCCTCTTCCAATTCTTCTTCCAATTCTTCTTCCAATTCCTCTTCCATTTCTTCGTTCTTCTGTTTCTCCTCATTTACCCTCTCTCTCCTTCCTCTCCTCTTCTTGTGGTTTGATTTCGATCTGACAAAGGCTCTCTGTCCCTCGTCATTAGCAAGGATCTTTCCATGATAGGAGATTTTGACAGGAGCTAATTTGGCAACCAGATGCACTTCATGGACCTTTCCGGACGATTCTGCCATTGTTTATATAGCTGACCAGGCTAATATGCGAGCCTTTTGACTCAAAAGAAAATCCGTTTGAAGATATCTCGACTAAAGAGTGTCTGTGAATTGCATGCAATCAGAAAGGGTCAACATCAGCGTGGGGCTGGAGTCCTTATATGATTTGGTTGCAGCGTTACCTGTACCCAGTTGGTAAACTGGATTGTTAGAGATAATTGGTACGGCATTCTGCAGAGAATCTGCAAGTTGTCAACTCAGCCTGCTTCTGCATGTCGCATGTGACAACTGTGAACGAATAAGAGCGTTTACTACTATGTAGCTGGGCGTAACTCAATTACTCCTTAGGGGTTCATACTTTGTGGTGCAGATTGAATCTTTTCGGTGAACCTCTTCTGTAAAGCTCTTTGCTTTTCTCTATTGGGATGGGCATGCCTTGGCAGTAAACTATACTTTGCTGAAAGACTTGTCGTTTCGTGATACTGCATTGCCTCTTAAAAGAAAGAGATTCTTTTATATAACTATTTTGTATAGCTGTTGATAAGGTGTGGATAATTTATGATGGAAGTTGGTGTGTATTAGTACATCTGATCATGGTGAACAATATGGCACGCAGAGTAGTTAAGGACGTGCAATGTGGGTGTAGAGCTCTGATCTTCGATAGGTTATTGAAACGTCAACGCCAGCATTCCAGGTTTTTGGTAGCACAAAATTTGCCCAGGCCACTTACATGCAAAACGCATTTTCCGTTTCCCCACATTTCTGATCCTGGATTTGGGTGTGCTCTGTCGTTCCGAGGCTGGTGTCTGGAGCGTTGCCTCCTTTTGCTCTTGCTAGGGGATCGGTAGAGAGAGAAAGTCCGGGTCTCATTATATTAGTACGAGGTAGTTGCCACGATTGGCTTCCTACTAATAATTAACATTAGATTGCAAATGGATCCTTGGAGATTTAAGAAATAGTTAATGTAGAGCATCTGTTGATGGAATTGCTGCCTGGGATTAGGTAATTGGTGCATGCTTCTTCCATAGCTTATATATTTCTTGGTTGTGATATTGTTTTGGAATTTGAGGGTTCTGTTTAGTTGAGATAACATTACATTTAGATTGTAGTCTAAGCCTATGAAATAGATCTAGTTATCTTCTATGCCAGCATGCAGTATTCCCACCTCTCGCTTAATTTCGCCACTGATGTCTCTCCCCTCTCTGTTTCAAAATCCGCTGTAGCAAGTCGAATTTTCAGCTGATAGCTTAGAAATCTTTTACGGTGACAAATATGAGTCTTTTCTTTCATATTCAGAATATTTACGAAATCACACCGTAGCGCATCGGCCAGTGTTAAGGTGATTATAACATGTTTACTAGGCGCCTAAGCGAATCACGGTCTCTCAACAGGAAAATTAACAAAGGAATCATGGGTTAGAGCAGCACGCGATTTAGGTCATAGAATCCAGGGTTAAGTTGTACCCTATTTCGCAGCCGTCGTTTTGTCAAAGTAGGTTCTTCTCCTTCTTTTCTCTTTCAAAGCCTGGAAGAGTGCCTGTCAACCCACATCTTCGTACTGAGGAAAAAATGACAAACACCTTTCTCTACACTATAGTTGATCCATTTTTTGTCAAAGAAGCGGATGCCTCCAACATAGTGGGAATATGCGGTGTACGAGTGAGAACAGTTCGGTCCGCCACTTTACACTTTACAAAATCAGATGAAAATGGAAAGATAATCAAATGAAGTGGAAACAGAAGGTCTTGTTCGTACTTCGCTTTCGATCGAACTTATACAAGGGCTCATTATTCAAGGAGGATGGTTCCTTGAGATTCATTTGGTCTTGTTGTTCCAACTCTTCTCCAATCGTCGGCCTCATCAATCCAGGAGGGTGGGAGTCTTGATGATATCCCCACCCTCTGTTTTTCTAACTCTTTGGCGGTAAGCTGCCAGTAAGCCGTGGCGTTATTCTAAACTTTCAGCGGAAACAATTTCAATAGTTTGCCCATTCAGGGAAGGAAGTCTTAATCTTCGAAATGACGATTACTTCGAACTTGGGTTTTGCGCCAACTATGCCGCTACAGCCAGCTGTGCTTTATTAGAATAAGCAATTTCCAGAGAAAGCTTGCTTATAAATTGATGGTATGCTACAGTGGTTAAAAATAAATATTGTACTAGAATGAGAATCTTATGTCGATTTCCTTAAGCTATACCAGTGGTTCGCTCGTCATCTTCTCGCTTCATCACTTCTCTTCGTAATGGCTTGATTTCACGAACTGTGTGGAGGATAGGTATTAATTGATTAATACAGGTTTTGTATGTTTAAGAGTGATAGTAATAAGATACTGCTCTTACTATAAAACATGGAGGGCAGCTCACTTCAACTAACTCCTTGCAAGTGTATGTCTAAGAACCTCAGCGATGGACACTTGACGTAACTTCATCGATGTATTTGAGGGTCTTGCAGAATTTTGAAAATAAAAGAGAGTAGCAGCAAACGAGATGTTGGTAGGATAATTCCTTATATTTTCTACCCCTTCCCAGAGGGAGAAATAAGAAAACCAAAATTCCGAGGCAATGGGACTCTGTGAACTGATACTTTCTTGAGAACCAACGACAAGCGGGCGGCGAGAGTTATAACGAATGAAGAGTGAAGCAAGAGATAATATCACTTGATATCAAAGACGAGACCACACTGGGATGAGATATTATTGTATCCGCTGTATTTTGTAATGAAGCGATGGAGAAGCGGGGAAATTCAACGTCACAAAACTCGAGACGTTCGTGTAAGATCAAATCGGGGAGTTTCCACCAACTCGACAGTATTCGAGATTATTCAACCCTTTTATTCCACTTGGAAGGAAATGCCGAATCTTTCATGATATTCAGAGATGTGGAATAACTAACTTGAAAATTGCAGCGAGGACACGGACGGTTTTCTGGTGAATTCAATGGGCCAATCACAGAGCTCCACAGCTGAAGCTTCAATGCTGGGCAGTGAATGTACTCAAGCTGAGGTGAAGTCACACCAGAACACATTAATTAAAGGCTCCCTTCACTAGCTTTCTGTTACATCTACATCTTGCTTCCTACCTAACCAGCCAAAGTCCCCTGAAATGAAGAAAATCGTTCACCATCTCCCTCTACGCTGCAGGCCAGAATTTGAGATTATCAGCCTCGTCGGCTCCTAATGACGCCGATAAGGCCAGCCTCCTCAGTTAATCCCCAACACAACCGCAAACACCGCCCAAGCAATCACCATGGTCGCCGAACCATCGAGGCCACTCCTCCTCCCCCAAAACCGAAAAGTCCGGCATCTGCAAGGGATATATATACGGAACCTCACATTGTCGCGTTCGCGCGGCCATACAATTGACGATGCGGCCCTGAACAAAACACCCCAGAAGCTGGAAACCCTCCGCGAGCCACAACTTCACCATGCCGCCTCATCAGGCGATCTGCGCAGACCAGCGAAGGAGCGGCGGAGGAGCTCGAATTGGGTGGGCGCCAGTCCTGGGCTGAGGCAGAAGAAGCTAGAGGAGGTGATTGATAGTCGGATGGCGGATACCTTTTTCACCATACATTGTGAGGGGCAGGAGGAGCCGGTTTATATTAGTGAAGTGGTGGAGAAGGCCATGAATCCGAGTTTTCGATTCTTTGATCTGGCGGGTTTGGGGAGTGCGACTACGAGGATGGATACGGTTACGGTACGGGTTTGGGTGAAGAGGACGGATTTCACGCCACTGTTGGAAGAGGAGGTCAATTTGAGGAACCTGAGATTTATTGGGGCACTCGAAAATCATTCTTTTCCGCCGAACTCGATCGTATTTCAGCTCATTGATGGCATATATACAATGGAGATGGGCTCGAAGCTACCGAAACCGAAACCCGCCCCCTCGTTGCCGACTTCTTCATACAGTGCTCTGATGAGACTCTCGAACTTGGATGAATCAATTCAAGATGCCCTTGCGACTCGAGAAGAACTTGCGAATCAAATCAATGCGATATTCAAAGAAACACCAATTGACGAAGCTCCACAAGCGCGGGAAGAGGCAGCGCTTGCCTCCCGATACGTCACCTCAGAGCGAAAGTTACTCAAACAATCAATACGGAAACGGGCAGAACTGAAGGCCTCCATAGCCGCACGACGAGAAGCCATAAAAACCGGCGAGGAAGTCCAAGCACGAACCCAAGAAGACATCGACAACGCCCAGAACAAACTCTCCCAATGCCGAAAACTAGTGGCAGGAAATACCACAGAACTCCACCAACAACGTCGTCGAATATGCGAGGAGCTATTAAACATCTTCCCTATCGAACCCACCACTTCCCCCCTCTTATTCACAATCTGCGGGCTCCCCCTCCCAAACTCCCAATTCGAAGACAAAGACGAAGACACCGTCTCCGCAGCCCTAGGATACGTAGCACGCGTAGTAGAAATGCTACAATACTACCTCTCCGTCCCCCTCCCCTACCCCATAAAATCTTTCGGCTCCCGCTCCATAATTAATGATTGCATCTCCATCTTACAAGATAACCAACGCACCTTCCCGCTTTACAACAAAGGTACCCTTCGTTTTCGCTTCGAATACGGTGTGTTCCTTCTAAACAAAAATATTGAACGTCTGGCTGAGAGTCAAGGGTTGAAGGTTTTGGATATTCGGCAAACGTTGCCGAATTTGAAATATTTGCTTTACGTTTGTTCGGCGGGGACGAGCGAGTTACCTGCGCGGAAATCGGGGGGTGTGAAGGGACTGCTTTCTGTGGCTAGGCCGTGGGATCAGGGGAGTGTGAGTAGTAGGAGGGGGAGCGCGGATAGTGGTGCGGGGGGTGTTGCGGATTCGATACGGACGGCGATGGAAAATGCGGATGGGAAGTTGAGGACGGGGAGTGGGAATGGGAATGGGAATGGGAATGGGGCTGTTTTTGGGGGAGGTGGCCATGTGCAGAGTTTGAGGACTAGTGGTTTGAGGGAGAATGTTTATTGAGCGCTTGAGGGGAGAGGGAGAGGAATACATTAGTAATTTAGTAATTATTAGTTGTTAATAAGAGGAATTTTATCTTTGGTTCTGGTTCTTTTTCGAACTTGGACATGTGTGTGTTTCCGATGGCGGTTGGGGTCGAAGGCTCTTATTTCTTGGGGTCGTTGTTTTGGGAAGAAGAGCGGCCTCTCTTATTCCTTGTGTCTGGCTGGATTGGTCGAGGTTTTAAGAATGGAAGTTAGAGTAGGCGCGACCTGGAAGGCCGAGGTGTCGAGAAGTTGGGAAGGAGCGACCTCCTCTTCTCCCTTCCCGGTAAACATGTCTACCTAAATTTGGGTTCTTGATTTGAGTGCCTTACTGCCTTCCAGGTTCTCGAATCCGAGCTTCAAAAGGAGCCGAAGAAACCATACTCGTCTGAGTTTTAGCCTTCTCATAATTGGGGTTTTTATCTTTCGTGAAACTGGACGTGGTTATTTATTCTTCTTTTTATTCTTCTTTTTCTGTTTGAGGTTGGGTTAGAAGATGGTCTTTCTTTAATTGTTATACTTGCTCTCAAGTACAGGTGGGTTTTCTACGTGTCACCGCACGAGTTAGAAGCTGGACTTTGAGCTTCTGGATTGTAGAAGACATGGTTTGTTAAGGGTAAAGGAAGGACCTCTTCCCGTTTGTGGTTAGGATTAGGTGTTAGAGAGAGGTGTCAAGGGAAGGCACGACTTACTTCGAGAGTTGGAAGTGACTTTGAGACCTCAAAAGCTTTTCTATCCGACCTCGGCACTCGAATTGAAAGTCAATTTTAAAGACAAAAGGGAAGGAGCATTTTGTCTCCTGTGTACATCTTGGAAGTACGCCACACGACCGACTATGCTCCTGCCCAAACAGAGTTTGTGTTCTTGATTTGAATGCGCTTCAAGCGAGCTTCACAGGCTTACAATTTAGAGCAGAACTTAATTTACGTCGTGTCAACTTCAAGAAACGCGAGCGCGAATGGCAGTTGAGCTACCCTTCAGGTAAAGTAAAAATATATACAAGAATATTTTGCTAACTTCCTCTAGGGTCTGCACATACCTAACCTCGTGGTATTGATTATTGTTCTTTTTCAACTTGGGGGATTTTCTTTTTTGCTGTTGGGGTTGGGAGTTCATAGTAGCACAGATCGATTCAAGTACTGTCTCGGACCTGTATCCGAAGGCTCGGAACGAAAGCCGGGTTATTATAGAGGACTTATCAGCATTAAGTCTTACGTTGATGCCTGTTTCGATTTAATTCATGATTTTTTCTTTATTACTACTTCTTTTGCAAATATCATTGAAAGTGAGTTCTGGGGTTTTAGGTGTTTCGAAGACTTCATAGCACCTTCCTATTGTCTCCCTTTTTCAATCTGACGAGATCCCAAGTTTATCATTCTGTTATTTCTCGATCATCTCTTCGAGATCAGACACCAACGTGATTCGAGCGAGATTGTTCCAAATCATGTTCCTCGAATCTACGGAGATTTTGTTTCGGGTTCGTTTTTTAGCTTGTTTCAGATAAATTTTTGGCGATGGAGATTTTTGAGATTGCAATATATCTGAGAAGATCTTTAGAAAACATGAAATTGAGATCCCCACAACCCGAGGTTCCGGCATTGGGACATCATTCGTTGATTTTATTCTAGAACCCAGGGTGTGGCGTTACTTTTGCGGGGGAATCTCCTTCATCCCTGAGACCATCGCCATTTAAGCTTTGGGCTTAATGATCGGAGGGGAATGTCCCGTTTTCTTATGGGTATTCTTGTTCCCGGGTTTGGAGAGGAGGGAAATGTTTGGTGGAGAGATGAATTTCCTGTGATTCGTCTAGAGAGGAGAAACCTGGTTTGGATCCGGTTCATCTTAACTCGAGGGAGATGAAGTTCCCAGTTAGCGAACATTCTTTAAAAAGGCTATACCATCCACCTCCAACCTCTCTCTCTCTCTTCTCACTCACCACCACACTCCTTTACAACCAGACTCTCATTTGCGCAACATGCGTCTCTCAACCCCCCTTCTCGCTGCAGGCCTGACGGCTTCGGCTCTTGCATCACCCCTTACTACCACATCGAAACGAGCAAATACAACAACCTTCCAATTCTTCGGCGTTAACGAATCAGGTGCAGAGTTTGGACAAACCAATATTCCAGGCACTCTTGGGACAGATTACACATGGCCATCCACCACCGCAATTGGTACTTTGATGGATAAAGGGATGACCACCTTTCGAATCGCTTTCCTTATGGAACGTCTCGCTCAAGGAACTATGACATCCGCCCTCGACGCTACATATCTTGCTGCATTGAAGGAGGTGGTTTCTTATATCACTGGAAGGGGTGGATATGCAGTTTTGGATCCACATAACTTCGGAAGATATGCGGGGAGCATTATTACCTCAGCGTCTGATTTTGAAGCTTTCTGGACGAACGTTGGAACCACATTCAAGAGTGATGCGAGAGTCATTTTCGATTGCAATAATGAGTACCATGATATGGGGGACGATGATTTGACGAGGAAGTTGAATCAGGCTTGTATTGATGGGTTGAGAGGGGCTGGGGCTAGTGAGCAGTATATTTTTGTTGAGGGGACTGTATGTTTTCCCATTCCGCATCATCTCCTTCTTTCCTTCTTCCCCCCCCCAAAACTTACATTCTACAGTCATACTCAGGAGCATGGACCTGGATCTCCTCCGGAAACGGTGCCTCCCTCGTCAACCTCACCGATCCATCCGACAAAATCGTCTACGAGATGCATCAATATCTCGACTCAGATGGATCAGGTACCTCAGCTGATTGTGTGTCTTCTACCATTGGAGTGGAGAGGATCGCTGCTGCAACCCAGTGGTTGAAGGATAACAATAAGAAAGGTATAATTGGGGAGTTTGCCGGGGGTAAGAATACGCAGTGTATGCAAGCTGTGGTGGGATTGTTAGATGAGTTGAAGGCGAATACTGATGTTTGGACGGGTGCAATGTGGTGGGGTGGTGGACCTGTGAGTTTACTTTATTTTCTTTTTGGTATCCTTTTTTGGTTTGGGTTTTTTCACTGTTTTGGGGAAGATATTGACTTTTATTTTTCTAGTGGTGGGGAGATTACATTTTCGGCATGGAGGCTGGAAGTGGAGTTGGGGCTTATGATAGTTATATTGATACATTGGTTAAGTATGTGTAGATTTCTGAGGCAGTCAACAGTATGGTCATCTTATATATTTTACTCACATGCTAAGGCTAAATTTATCGCTTCTCCTGACTTTATTAATTGCTTTAGGCAAGTCACATGGAACCATTGAAACAGTGAAACCTAATCAGGGGACGTACGAAAACGAAGATAGTAATTTCAACATATTAAGAAAGAAATTCAAACAGATCATTTGTGGGGGTAGCAAACTTTGACTCGGCCAGTCGCTCATCCATCCTGGTTTTGAAAACTTGGACACACGCTGGGGACATAATCGCAGGTTACTCCTCCTTCCCTCGCAATGACAACCTACTCTGGTATACTTTATACACCACCTGTGACATTACCGAGTACTTACAATATTGATACTTTAGGGTATTCTGTAGTAGGTCTAGTAATTTTAACTATTCTGTTACATTATAAATAGAGTTCTAAGATTTCAAAGATTTTATAGTCTTAAGTTTTTATCTTAGTAATAATTACCTAATTCAAATATTCTATTACTTCTGAATAATCAAATAAAATACGGAGTTTTATTAAAGTATATAGTACTAAATACTTGTCTTAAACAGCTCTGAGCACTGATTCAAAAATTCTAGGTCATTAAGTTGATTAAGTAAAGATTGAAGTTTTATAAGATTATCAGTACTTATTTTACAAGGTCTAGAATACTCAAGTCAGGTACATAACTTTTTACGATGTACAAGAGTATGAAGTACTAGGTACTTCTCTAAATAATATTTGTCTTCTATCTACAGCTATCTTAGTGTATGTCTCAACAGAATTGGTCAATTCCATTATTGGTGAACAAAGCATACAAGATTAACTCTGGCATTCGGGTCACAATGATGACGAGAACACATGACAGATCATTGAATGGGTACATAACAAATTCCAAAATACCAAGTCTTTATTTGATGGTACCTACTACCTAGTCTCGTGAACAAGTATAGCTTATTTTGAAACTTTGAACAGTCCAGCACCTGTGATTTGAAAAAACCCATCTGGGTCATACTTTTTGCTAACACTTTGCAGACGAGCCTTATTCTCTGGTCCAAACGAATTGATCAGGTCGTGTTTGGGAAATATGTAGCTCGAATATCGATAAGCAGCGGAGACATTGTTTCTCTCGGCCTCGCCGTCAATACTTCCCAGAGCTTCCTTGTTGGTACTGTACACCTTCTCGTCATCACTGGGATTATCCCAAGAAGTGTAAAATAACAACACCACAAGAGGTCCATTAGACGGATTAAGCCCCAATGAGTTCCCACCGCGGGAAAGAGATTGTTCCATCAACGATACAGGCAGTGCCTCAAGTGAGATAAAAAAAGTAGATTTTCTACGGTCTTCAATTTCTCAAAGGAAGCGTGGTACGTTTCAATGGCATATTCAAGGATCTTGGTATCTGCTTTGACGGTTGTGGATATCTTCAAAACTCTAGTTAAATAAAATTAGTACTTGGGTAAGATCACGAGAGAGTAATATGCAAACCTATTAGAAAGAACCCTAGAAAATGCTTCATCCGTGAAACTCTTCAATTGGCCAACACGTAGAGTATTCATCTACTCGATCTGAGGTTAAATATCTGCAAATGGTCCAAGGGCTTCTGACTTTTCTAGCCTTGTGCAGAAGATATCATTCATGCAAACAATATCACGAAAGGCAGCGGCATATCTAAGACTGAGGCAGATATGAACATTCAAATCGCTATTTGGGTCATGGAGATAATCCACCAAGCTGTGGACTTGTTGTGGGAAACTGGGCTTGAAATAAAATAGCTTTCCTCCCCAAAGTTTGCCTTTCTCGAAGACCTCGAGCTCGAAGCGGGTGACAATTCCGAAGTTGTTTTCGCCGCCTTTGAGGGCAACCCACAAGTCTTTGTTGGTTTCCGAATTGGCATTCGCTATTTCTCCGCTGGAAAGGACGATTTCGTAATTGACTACATTGTCGTAAACCAACCCTCGGGCGTAAGAAAAGTACGACAATCCACCTGAGATGGTCAGAATACGCAGAGAAATTTTGGATGGAGCTATTTCCTTGCCGTGAAGAGCATCTCCACCGATACCACCACTTGAATGGCGGTTACCCACAACGCCAAATCCAGCTTCTGTCACATGTTCGTATACATTTCCCATGTTTTTCCTAGTGGTAATTGAAACTAGTTTTCTCTCCCTGTCAATTTTGACTCCTCGGCGATTTCTCAAATAAATCGTGATTCCATCGCGAACATTTGCAACTCCAGGTGTCGATTGCTGACCGGAACCGCAAATTGCAAGCTTCGATTTCAAAATACTAGTGAAAGGTTGGAGAGCTTTTATTGTATCAGCAAGTTGTGCCGCTGAACTTGGGCTTAAGAAACATGCTGGAGCCAGCCCTCGTTCCAAGGCCGAGAAGTAAGATGCGGTAATTGCATCGTATTCATTGCTTTTGCGGAGGACAACTAAGTCAGATGAGATCTTGTCGAGTGCTTCGATTGCACTTGAAAATGACATGGTGAGTCAAAAGAATATGCAAAGGTGAATTATGAAGATTGTATTGAAGAGGCGGAAATTGATGACCATCGTCTGCAAGTTGACAAAAAGTGGGATTTGCTGATACCAACAACATTTACGGGTCCAGATAATATAGCTTAAGTCATCGCTTCAAGTGGGTGAGAGCTGGATAGTTGAGCCTAGGCTTTCGTGATTTGAAATTTCTTCAGTGTGTGAGATGATTAATTAGGTAGTTTATTAAACCACCTAAAGAGGTGGCATCTACAGTACCTCGCTTAAAATCTTTCCTAAGTCCCTGAAACACAAATTGCAACAAGTTTTGTATAACGTGATTGTACACCGAGTCGCGCACTTTTTACTCACACACTACTTTAAATCTTGATTAAACTACCACAACATATAAAATTAATTGAAACTACTCTGAATCTGATGAACTAGATATATCTATAGGCTCCTGGCAAGTTCGCGCATTATGACCAGCTTTTCCACAAGTGCCACAGCGTCGTATAGTCGATTTTTCCCTATTTTGATTTCCCTCTCTAGAGCGCTTATCGGTCTTAATTTGCTCATCTACCTCCTTCTGAGCTAAAAGATTATGTGCATCCTCTATAGTAAGTGTACCTCCTTTACGTACACGAGTCTTTTTAGCTCTACGGCGTTTGCTAAGGGCTTCATTTGCAACTCGAAGAGTTCTAACCTCAGCAGCTAAAAGGGTGTTCTCATGAGCTAGAATCTCTGTACCCTTTGCTAATGCAGCTACTGTCTGGAAAATTGGTGTTGGCGAGCTTCCTTGATGACGTGTAATTCAGCTTTTGACAAGAGCTGTCTGTGAAAGAGCCTCGACTGGGTTATGAGATGTCTGGGAGACCCAAGGGTTGGTGTAGGCAAATGGAGTGCTAGGGGGTGTTGGAGTCCGTAACTTAACATCTAGCTTAGAGATCACAGCCTGAGGATCTAGAGGTACTAGACCAGCTCCACGAACCTGGCTTTGGCGTTTTGAGTTGTAATTGACTGGTTGTAAGCCCTATAGAAAGCTAGAAAGAACTCGACTTTGGTGATGTGGTTGATATGAGCTTTAATGAAAGTCTCAATTTGTCCCCTGTACATGCGTTTAAGAACACTAAAACACCTGACATCAAGTGGCTGGGTTAGATGAGAGGAGTGAGGAGGTAGACAAAGAGTAATAATATTGTTTGCCTTACAATACTCTTGGAATTGTGCTGACTCATGACTCTCATGCCCATCTAGAACCAACATGTGATATGGCCCCTTTGCTTGACCACGAGTGTGCTTATTGTTGGAGGTAAACAGCACGTACAGGGTAGGCTACAGGGTAGGCTACAGAGTAGGCACAGGGTAGGTGATAGGTGAAGTAATTGGATCGGAGCAGGGTAGGTCACGTGGCTGTTAGGTCACGTTTCTATGTAATCAGATAAGTATAAGATAAAGACTTAAAATTGACTTGATTTCTAACTATAAGGACAGTAAGAGGCTATATATACTTCTTAGAGAGATTCTAGGAGTTTCTATAGCTTACAAATAAAGTAATAGCTTGAAGATTCGAAAGGAATGTTATAATCACGTGTTCGGCTAATCGAACCCTCTAGAACATTCTAGTATAGACTAAGGTTTAAACCTAAAGCCTATTAGTAAGTAAGGTAATTATTACCTAATACTAACACTTATCAAAGTGTTTTATCTATTCTAGATCTGTCTCATTATTTGTCCAGCCATTGCTTGTTGGTTTAATAACCCAGTTGTACGGAAGACCGCCCTTAGTATACCAACTGGCGAGGTGATTCTTTCCCTGAACCACCAAAAATGGAGGGATGGTTAAACCCTCTCTATTAATACAGACAATAGCTGTAGCCCATTCCCGATTGCCTGGCTGGACAGCCTTGCCTCTGCCACGTCGATCAGTGTGTGTAACTACCATTCTAGGACAGATAACACCCATCATAAACCCAGTCTCGTCAAAGTTATAGAAATCGCAGTCCTGAATCTCATATTTGGCCCGCATATTCTCTATAAGTTGAAACCACGCTCTAATAAGCTTAGGATCTTCGCAAAGAGCTCTTTGGAAGTCATAGACGCGATTAAAACACGTCTTTAACTCTGGTCGTCGTTGTACAAATCGTTGTGTCCATCAGGTTCTAACACGTCCTGCTTGACGCGACGCAAGTATATTATTTGCTATATCTTCCACACCAAGTAATCAGGGTGCAAATCCTTGTGTATCCAAGTCAAGTATATATCGAATAATCACCTCCTCTTCGAGTTCGGTCAACTTCGTACAATTGGGTCGAGTTTCTGAGCGAGAAGGTCAGCCGGCCATTCTATCGCGTAAGGAGGTTTCAGGGACTTTATAAAGCTTCGCAGCCTTACGACGACTAAGTCTTTTTGTGGTTTGAATAGCTTCGATAGCTAAAATCATTTGTGCTTCTTATGTTTGAATCTCCATTGGTGGTTGTTGAGAAAATACGTGTTTAAGTAAAGAGGTAGTAAAAATTAAAAAAGTGCGCGACTCGGTGTACAATCACGTTATGTAAATTTGGTTCATAAAAGTTACTGAAAAATATAATGGAGAGCTTGTATTCCAATTATTATTACACAGTCGGAAAAGGTGAAGCCTCGAAATGGGTCATGTGATACTTTTGCTTTTCTTTTGTTGGGGCATTTCGAATCTGATGAATACAGCGTAGGGGCATTAAATATGGCTTAGTTTGATTTAAAAAACGAAGAACTCATTACGGGTCGCTTCCTAACTTTTTTTTTAGCAAATTCTATTTCCCTATCTAATAGCATCGAGCTACAATATGTGTTAATATATCAAGTTTGAAGTCGTTTATATGAACCTTCTAGACGGTTTTCAAACCCGTTTATGGACTATTTGGGTTGTAGGACTTGGAAAGGTGTTGGATGGTGTTATGGTATAGTTATCCCAACCACTAAACTCTTTATTCGCCGGATGTTGAATTGATCAATTGTATTGCCACTTTAGAGTATTAACTAGACAGTTTAGTAAGACCAACTATCAAATCACACTATTCGAGAATTTTTAGGTCACATTTGTTTTACTTCAATAAAGTTCCGAGATTTTCTAAACTTTGTAACACTAGGTACTCAACTCAGTAGTTAATTCAAATATTTAAGAATACCTAGAACAATGAAGTTATTTGTGGAAAATTTCTAGTTTTTGAAGAGCACACGGTCCTGGGTACTTGTCCAAATAACAGTTACTTAATATAATTAATTCAGAACACTATCAAAGCAGAGCTTATAGTGTTTTATAGCTTTTTTAGTGTATATCTAGATGGTCAATTCCATTGTTAGTGAAGAAATCATACCAGCTCTCTAATTTCACAATTTCAAATTTGCAAAGAATTGTTCTCTTCGATTCCAAAAAGGAAGCTAACGATTGAAATTCAACAAAGAATATGCTTCATTCCCCTCATCACAGACTGATCTATCTTGGCACCCACCAAAATCTGTACTCGGTGAGGTCTTGGCCAAAAATCGCGCAACCATCAAAACCGTATTTAAAGTGAGCAGCAACACAACCTACATACCTTGTAGCCACTCAGAAAGATGCATGAAGTTTTATTGAATATGGCGTACAGCCAAATGGCAAATTGAGAAGAATAATACCATCAGCACTAATGCGAACTGAACTACCGATTAGAACTTTGCATATACGTGCTGAGCGAATCAGATTTTGTTCTTAACGTTATTCAGCACGCTGTATCTGGAAATGCTTTTTCTCTGCGATTTGTATGGTCCGGTTGAAGCATCTGGTTTTACCCGGATCATACCTCATATTGAGCCACATTTGAGATATCTTGATAATCACTCGAGCAACAGTTTTATAGCACGCAGTTGAGTAAGTGTGTGGTGTATATAGACTAATATATCCAAGGTTCGAAGTTTGAAGTTATCAAGCAAATCTTTTCGCGGGTTTCCAGGAAGCGGTCGATGAAACCTACACCTTTGGATCAAGAAACATCGTCGAGTATCATGGATTCGAAGAGTGGGGTTCTCGAAATTGAGAAGCAACATGAAGCCAGTATTCGAGTTGAAAAAGAAGTTTCTTCGCAAGAATCTCAACCTGACGCAAATGTCAAGCGAGACAAACATGGCCTTCCTTTTGTACCGCAACCAAGTGCATACAGCGATGACCCACTCGTAAGTCTCGAAAATGAACAATTGGTATTCATTGCCATTTGCTAACAAGGCATAGAATTGGTCGCCACTCCTCAAACTCTCCATTGCCTTACAAGTAAGTTGGCTAGCCTGCCTCGGAATAATGAGTGCTGCAACAATAAACCCAGCCTTCGTACCACTCGGAAAAGAATTCAAAATCAGCACCGTCACAGCAAGTTACGAGCTTACAGTCTTCGTCGTATTTGCCGGCGTCGGACCCCTTTTCATAACGCCGTTCGCAAATGTCTACGGTCGTCGTCCCACCTATCTCATAGGAAACCTCATTGCCGGAGTGACAAATATCATAGCCGGATATTGCGCGACTTGGAATGGAATTCTCATCACTAGAGTTTTCAATGGGATTGCCGTAGGGTCTATTGAAGCGATTGGTGCGGCAACGATTTGCGATATGTATTGTATGCATGAAAGGGGCGTTTTTATGGGGATTTATACTTTTGCTTTGACGAATGGTCCCCATCTTGCCCCGCTTATAGGAGGGTATATTGCTCAGTATGTTGGATGGAGATATTGTTTTACAATTCCGGTAAGCTTGTATACCCTAACTTCCGAAACTAAGAAGCGGCCTACTAAAAGTTTCAGGCATACATCCAACTCGGTAGCTTCGTGTTCACCATCTTCTTCCTTCCTGAAACTCTTTATTCTCGCCAAACCCTACCCAGCACAAAGTACCAACCAAAAACTTACCTCAATCTCCTGACTTTCACAAACACTCGGCTAGCAGACCGTCGTGTTCGTCTTTCGGATGTGTTGCGACCACTCAAAATGACCCGGTACATCTCTATCATCATTCCCTGTCTCTATTACATGACCAACTTCGGCTATGGTACCGTACTCTTCGCTATCACTGGAGCACAGCTCTTCAAAAAACTTTACCATTTTGATGTCGCACAAACAGGATTGATGCTTAGCATCCCCCTTCTTGTCGGATGTTTAATTGGTGAGTTTAATGCTGGCTGGCTGATAGATTGGATGGTTTATCGATATGCCAAAAAGCATGACGGGACGAGAAAACCGGAAGTGAGGATGGATGCTATTTGGTTCGCAATCCTGATTCCCATCGGAATCGTGATTGAGGGTGTTTGTTTGAGTCATAGTGAGACGAGTAGTTGGCTGGGAGTCGCTTTCGGGATGGGAATTGCGAGTTTCGGGTTACAGGTTGCTACTACAGTCGTATATGCTTATACCACTGATGTAAGTCTTTCTTCCCTTCTATTCCATTCCAGTTCGTGACTTATGATGCAACTTAGTGTTATAAACCACAGAGTTCGGAGATATCTACGCTTCTCAATGTCTTTCGCTCGGGATTCTCATGTCTTATATCTTTTTACGCGTAAGTTTCCACTGTCTGGTCTTAATTCTGCTAACTCATGTATTAGTATTCCACTTGGCGAAAAGATAGATTGGGAATGGGCTTGGTTGATATTTGCACTCATAAATGTTGTAACCCTCATTCCAATGTTTATTCTGAGACAATACGGTCATGTGTGGAGAGAATTGGAATGGCAAAAACCTCCCAGTTTTCATAATGACATTTAAACGTGGAGTGAAATGTTGTGGTCAATTATTTGGAAGTTGGCATCGAGGTTTGGGGGTGGGTGAGGGTAAAAGTTAAAAGAATGATTCAAATCCCATTGCTCTGCCAACTTTCAACATGACGCCTTCTGTCTTTGCAGGGAGCAAAAAGGAAGGCAAAACATACAACAGCAGGTATTCGCTGGTGGTCACCCACCCAACTACTAATCTGCCGATCTGAGGCTTGTGTATGGCAGAGCGGACGGGATGCCCAATTCTCCTCAGTCTATGGTCGTATGTAGTAGCTGGTGTTCTGTTTGGTACTATTAAAATGAAAGAAACGAGGTTCAGATTTTTTTGGGGAAGCCCCTCACTTACACTTCACCAGCGAGCCCACAGTTTATATGCTTACAGTATCTTCCCTCCCAAATTTCGAAATCGTGTACTACTACGATTGTGGTATTACCGCAATCCAATATGAATTGTATTGTAACCTGTGTGAAATCTAATGTATTTTTATATCCTCCTCATTTCAATGTGGTGGAGAGTAATTGGCTATCAGGTCATGCCACAGGATATCACTAGCCATTTTCCCCGCGATTAGGGGAACTAGTCGCAATCTGAAGAAGCTCAACAACAATACAGATAGACAACCAGGAACCTGCTTTTTGAAACAATGGGAACTAAATATAATAAAACTTTGAAGATATACATACTAATTCAACCTGTAGGTCCTTCATGTTCGGGCCGCTCACCCATCTTGAAGAACAGCCCAAATCGAGCCATTTCAACTCCTCCACGAACGCCAACCCTCCCACTTCGAAAACGTGGGCAACTTCGTCGAATACAAGATGATGTCTATAAACTCTAAGTGAGATTTGATTTCGTGTTATCCCAAAACAGGGGAATGAGGCCATTGCAGACGACCAACTGCCTTCATCCAGCGATCGCGAAGCTACGAACATTCTCTGCCGCCAGCACAGGACAGGCACCGCTCATTTTAAGTTCGATTGTTGGAAGGGCTATATAAATACCTTATCACAAATGGGAGCAGCGGGGGCAGTAGCGGACTGCGTACCTGCCTCAAGAACTCGAGACAACCGAAAATCGGAGGATCAATAATTTGGGGGACTTCAGGCTGGTGCGCCCTGTAATAGTGCCCTGGCGGCGTGTCAGTGCCGAATTTCAGTTTCCCTTCCTGAAAACAGGGCTCGCTTGCCTGTAGTTCAGGCATCGACTCTTTTCAGGGAGCTAAGCGAATCAGAATCAGGTCCTTCAGGGCACTTTATGGGGCAATATCGCACTGCACCGTAAATCTCCATCATACTATTGACCCCTCATTTTCTCCCAGCAGCTCCTTATCTCTACCAACAAACTTCACTCCAAATACTAAGTAACATGAAACATTTCTATCTCTCAAAGTTGAGAGGGACCCAAGGTTTGAATGGGTTTTGTAGATTATTTGAGTCGATGGAAGTCCAAGTGGTTGCGACACGTTATCCGGAAATTCCGAACATCGCGGAGATTGACAAGGTCAACTACGATACACTACTGAGAGAATGAATTCGACAATAATATAGTCGAGGACATTCTTTTCACGCTTCCAAGGCAGGTTTATCACTGAGAAGGACTTATTGGAAAGCTTGTAATTCAAGAAAGGGCCAGGTTACCTGTGTATCTTTATGGACAGTGGGGATGCACAAAGTGGATCAAAAGCCCCAAGAGCGCCCACTTTCCATCACAAGGAGGTACAGGTAACCTGGAAGTTATATGGAATGCACTTAGTATGAGTCTTGGTGTTTTTGGGACAACCAAGGAACTGCTTCCCAAAGAGAGAATTGTGTTCAGCCTCAGAAACCCAAATCCGGAAATGATAGTATTTCTGAAACTTAGCTGGAAAGGTATATATAGTCAATTGATCTATCTTTTGTAAATTCTTAGAATCAACAGTCTTTCCTTCCCAAAATCGCCTTACTGAGTTGTTTTTAAAGTCATCCTTACATCTTTCATTACATTGTCTGTAACGTGATCAACGGGTGAGCAGCGCACACGGGCGAGTGGCGCACCCCACCAAAAATTTATCGTATAACTATATTGAATTGCAACCTTGTCTAACCAACCCTTTATTTGATTAATTACAAGATGAAGATATAACTTATATTCTATCTAGTTCACGCTCTAGACAGTTATTTCTCCGATGTCCAACCTCCCTACAGTGTCCACAGCGACGTTGAGTTACTATATTACCTCCTTGCTGTGTACAAGACTGATGCGTTTCCTGCTGAATTTGTGTATTAATATCAGCCTGATCAATTATTTGTGATCCCTCCCCCTTTGTTAGAGTACCTCGCTTCCGAATTCGCTTTTTCTTTCGTTGTTTTCGTTGTTTTCGTTGTTTTTGTTGTGTTGCAAGCTCATTTGCTGTACAAAGGGCTATATTCTCTGCCTTGAGTAGTTCAAACTGAGTAGCCATATAATATGCCCCTTTTAGGGACTGATCAACTGTATTTACAATAGGCGCTGGTGAGCTGCTTTGGTGTCGAAAGATTCTTTATTTAATAAGCTCTGTTTGAAAGCCTTTTTCAACCCAGTTTCCTAGTGTTTTGGCTGACCACGGTGTGTCTTCATTAGCTAGAGGAGTTAGTGTACGAAGCCTAACATTAAGCTTTGAAACCACAGCTTCTGGATTAAATGGGACTAATCCAGCACCTCTAAACCCTCCTTGAATATTTTCAGGTGTTATTAACATATTATAAGTAGCCCGAAATGCTAGTGGAAACTCAAGTTTTGTGATATAGTTGATATAGTTACACATAAGCTCCTCAAACTGCTTGCTATATGCCTTCTTTAGAGGGGCAAAGCATCCAACATCAAGTAGGTAAAGAAGATGAGAAGAATGCACAGGCATACAGAGAGTAATAATATTATTCTCCTTGCAGAAATAAGTAAACTCGAATGTTTCATGGCTACCATAGCTATCTAGAATAAGTAGACAATAAGCTCCTTTCGTACGATTTTTTGTATACTTATTAAAGTACTGTATCCATTTAACCCTGAGTGTATTTGTTGTCCAGCTATTATCACTTAACAAGATAGGCTAATCAAATAGTATATCATTACCCTTGTACTACTTCAAGGACTCCAAAACTCAGCAATCCGCAAAATCTTAGGCGTCTTTGAAACAACCCCGATTCTACAAATGGAGGTAGAAAGCGCCCCCCCCCGCCTGAAATCCGACTCAACGCTACTGTCCGAGCTTACGCATTCCGTCTACTTAATCTCTCACCCTCACACCCCGTCAATTACGCAATTAACGATAGTATAGATCCTACTACTCTACCCCGCAAGCCCAGAAACGAGAAAACGCCACAGCTCCAAAGAATATATTACTCTATCAGCAATTTGTATAGCTCGGACGACCTTGAAAAGATTAAACACTTCTACTTCGCCCCATGGGAAATGGAAACACCATACAAAGTCTGCATTAGCAAAGCAAGCAAAGAGGAGGAAGCAAAGAAACACCTTCAAGTAACCCAAAATAACCCATGCAACAACATTTTCATTTACACTGATGCATCCTCCACCAACACCCCCAAGACCACAGGCATAGGCATAGGACTGCTGTTCTCTTACCACCGTCTGCTATAATGCACAAACAAACAATGACAAACATCGGACCCTATCAACTAGTCTATAACGGAGAGCTTGAAGGAGCCACTGCCGCAGCCGAATACGGGTCAAAAATGGCTAAAAGAGGTCTCCACTTCCTTATATACTCCGATAACCAAGCTGGTCTCTGGAGACTAAGCACACCATATGATAACCCCGGCCAAGCCTGCCAAATAAGAGCCATCCAGGCAACCAAATCAGCAAATAGAAAGGGAGCATCAATCACTTTCAAATGGGTCCCCGGTCACACAGATATCCAAGGAAACGAGCAAGCAGACCAACTAGCGAAAGACGCCACCACAATTCAGCCAAAAACAAGGGTCCTTAGCTTTGCAATGCTAGGAGCTATAATAAAGCGAGTCACACAAGATGAATGGTTAGCGAAGCTACGAAAACATGACCAAAACAACCCTCGACACTCAAACCCACTCTCATACCGCAAAATTTTCCCTTGGAGCATTAGATCCAAGCTCCGTACCCCAGTAGGGACCCCAAGAGAAATCACAAGCGCTTTCTACCAATTAAAACTTGGCCATGGATACATGAATAACACCGATATAAACTCGTGCACACAAACAACCACCTTTGCCGGTGCGGTAGACCAGAAACCCCAAAACACCTCCTTATCTCATGCCCTGAAATGGGCGACGCCCGAAAAAAAGATTAAGAAACTTATAAAGCCTCCCCTAACTCTGCAAAAACTACTCCACACAACTCAAGGCACTATAGCAACAATTGCTTTCCTCAAAATCACTAAAATCGCCACTAGAAAAGGGCTACAACAAAGAAAAGAAGAGGAGGAGGAGGAGGAGGAGGAGGAGGAAGAAGAAAATGAAGAAGAAGAAGAAGGCGTGGTGTAGATGGCACCCGTAGAGGACAATTATAAATGACACCTTTCAGCAGGCAAGACAGAAAGCTAGTCTTGAAGGGAACTCCTAATGTCTCTACCGCAAACAAACCTAATGTTCCTTTATGTCTTTTACCCAAGGCTGACCCTCACCAAATCACAAGCCAGAGATCCACTTAACTTGTATTTTTGTACCACATCTGTCAGAACATTTGTATAAATAACCCTAGATTAGCTGGAGGGCAACCTCCACCATGCTACTATAGTCTTAGACTCACACAGCATGTAAAAATGAAGAAGAAGAAAAAAATCTGGGTTGGCATTGAAATGCCAAGGTATGACACAAGACGGAAAAATGGAAATTAGTGATTAGTGTGAGGGTTGGAACCCACGATGGAGGCTCGGGCCATGCCCTCGCTAAGCACTGACAATCTCGCTAAGCACTGACCAGAGTCCCTGCTCAGCACTGGTCATTACCCCACTGCCAAGCATGTCTCTTCTATTCCATACCTTTCTGTTCTATTCTTTTGACATCATGTATTTGTCAAGGAGTTTCTTGGAATATTCCAGAAGCTCTTCCTCCCTTTCTATATAGAGGAAGAGCTTGCATGTATGTAGTCTTCATACACTTCTTAATTGAATATTTGAAACTACACCTTTGAGTTGTTCGATGTCTGGCCTCTCACAATTAGCGAGTATTCATTCTGTGCTCTGGCTTATTTTTCTAAATGTTCATAGTATAAATAACAACAAATTTAACGATTGATTAGAATTTCGTGCCCGACTTTTAAAACTGATCTTAGGTCTGGATTCATATTCTCCTTCTAGATAGTTGTGGAGGAAAGAAATTATTCACTTTTAGAAAGCTAGCCCAATTATCCAAATCAAATAAACCTTCCTCATGACCTCTCATGACCTTCGCCCTTAAACTCTGCATCCTCAGTAACGACCCGCCATACTCACAGTTGTTGCCTCGTTCCTAGACGGCAGAGCGGGGGAATTCTTCGAGGATTTCTTTTCCAAACCCCTCAGGGCTGTCAATAGAATTAGTTTAACACACGTGTATGACATACATGATTATGACTTACCCAAACCTGGTATGATCTCCCCAACGCGGTATATCCCAAAACACATATCCAGCCCGTCGGAAACCCTCGTAGTCCTCTCCTCTCCAATGGTTCGTCGATGTACCGTAACAATACATCTCGATCCCGTGCCAAGACCCCCAACACATGCCGAAATTAGGGGAGTTTACTTCATCACTTATTTCTTCATCAAAGTCTAGCTCACGAAGGTTATTTATCGTGGAGTCCGCATCATTCCTAGGATGATCGCCCCCAAATATCACACCCAGGAACTCTGCATCAACAAGGAGCGCATCCCCTAGAAATGGTCTAACATCCTGGTCCACAGATGCGCATTTCAACACTAGACTTTTCAAAAGCTCACCCTTCGCTTGAAACATAGCTCGCAAATCTGTGATGGGCAACGCAGAGGCAAATGACAACTTCCATTGTAAGTCATGTCTCTCATCTGTTTCATCTGATTCAGGCTCGATTTCGGGCAAACTTTTAAGACGCTCAAAATCATATTCTGCTAACTCCTTCCACTTCTTCGCGATTTTGTCTCGAATGAAATCGTTGATACAACTTATTTCCTCAACTTCCCAACTTTGGAAGCGGCAAAGAAAGTTCTCGCAGAGTTCTTCGGAATTCCATACTTCGGTAGATGGAGCGAAGAGGTTACCGAAAATCACGAAACGATAGATGCCTCGGAAAATCCGTTGTCTTTCGATTGATGAAGTATCCTCAAGTGCATATTGAATGTGTGGTGTTGGTGAAGTGTCGTCAGATCTGAAGCTTTGAGTGAAGATGGGTAAAACTTCTCGCACGTAAAGATTGGCGATGAATTTTACGTCCTGATGCAATTTCCATAATTGCAACATATCCTCGTTGGGTGGCGATTTGTCTGTCTCCCCCACTTGATGACTTTCTTTCCATTCCTTCCACAGGTGTTTTTCGGACTCGCTAAGATAACTATCAACCCATCTCATGACTCCCGACCTGGGAAGATAATAATTTTCCATCCACCCCAACGCTTGGGGCTTTGGAGGACCACGGATAGGTACCTCTACATCTTCCTCGTCTACTTTCCGAATGGTGGTGAATCGCGAAGAGTCGAGAGCTGCTAGAGCCTCGACCATGAGAATCGGGCCAACATCACGAGCGATAATAGTTGGAAGGATTTGTTCTCGATAGTCGCGGAAAGCGCTACTGATATTAGGTGATGCTCGGATGAATGCCCAAAGGCTGGCCATATCGAGGACATATTCTAGGATCAAAACTCCGACTTCGATGGGTATTGTTTCTATAGGTGACTCGAGCATTTTCGGCATGCCGTAAAACAGTTGTGTTTGACGAAAGGAGTTGAAAAGGGGTGAGTAGTCATAGAAAGTTTGATGTCAACCCAACAGGAGGATCAAAAGCTCAGCCACACTGCGCAACAGTGTGTCAGGATTCTGTACGCACGTGCCAACAACACCAAAACTCAAAAATCGCGAAATCGATGAAATGTAAACATTACAACTTAACTTTATTATGGCACCACCAACGCACAGTAATCCCTTTCGGACTCCCTCTCCTGAAGCTCTTGCTGGTAAAGAAGCTACAACAACGAGGAAGTGCAAATTCTTTGACGTGTTAGCTAGTAATAGCACGTCTAGCAGCCTACGGTCGATTTCTAAGTCATGTAAGATCAGTGAGAAATGTAGAAGGAATCGGAGAGCAGAATAGCCAGAAAGAGGCGAAAGAGGAAAGAGGAAGCAGAGGCAACGATCGACTGTACTTGGACGCAATTCGCGCATCTCTAAAGAGACCAGTGCTGTCAGTAGTGATCACGTACTACGAATATCACTGAGAGTGGGTCCTGAGATATCTAAAATACGCACTGTTGGTATTGCATAACCTCTTCTCGTAATTTAATATTATACTCTATTACAGGGTGTAACGGTTAGGAGTGTGCTGTTTTCGGGGGGGGTTGCACGGCTGCTTGAGGGGTCTGCTAACCAGTTTTCGGATAATCCCGCACCCTCTGCCCTTTAATATGACCACCGGGCACCGTGCACCTATTGGTCGCTGCGCACCTCTCGTCCTCTCTTCATCTTCTCATGGCCATCACAGTCGTCACCCCCGCTTTACTACAGAGCCAGAAGAAGCCCCCTCCAAAACAGCTCTCGCCATGTTAACCAAGTTCATTCTAAGGATGCCTATAAGAACGGTCATCGCCCCTCGCCAATTCCCTCTTGTGCTCATCACTCTGTCGAGGTTTCTTGCTTCCTCAACCACCTTTCTATCTTCTATCCCCTCTCTCTGCCATCCTTAGTCGATCGCTGCCAATTGTCACGTCACACCTCTCGACCTGTCACCGACTATATTCTCGCCCATCGCATAGCTCGTTCATCGCTCCTTGCCCCTAAATGCCCCAGCCACACTACGAGAAAGGTTTCCTGACCAGCGACAATGAGACAGACAGCACAGCCGATACAGAGGCAGACAGCTTGTTCGATAGCTGTGACGACGAGACCGGCGTTACAAAAAAAACCAACACCGCAAGCGTGGCAGATAAGCCCGACAGCGACATAGAAGACAATGCCTCGCTTTTCGAGGATAAAGTCCAGCACCCTCTAGAATACTACCTCGCTACAGCAGCAAAGCTTGACGATCAGTACAGTCCAAAGACCCAAGATCGGCTTGACTAGGTAAAGGATGTGAACGTGTGGAGTGAACCACTGCTTGCTGTGATGAATACTGAGTCAAACCGAACACTGCTATATTAAGCGAACAACAAAGTAAGGAAAGAAGAGAGTTCCAGAGGAACGGAAACTTAAATACAGGAGTCCCGCAGCACGCACGTGCCGTGCTACACGTGATCTCCACCCAGTTCCTCCAACTCCGTAACAGAGGGCTTGAGAGAGCTTGAATCTAAATACAGATTTGCCCTGCTAAGTGAGTATCACGTGGTAGATAGCAAAAGATTGATGGTCAGAACTGTCATAGTAACCCCTAAGGTAAACGAGTACACTAATTTACACTTCACACAAACTTAGCTCAATCTACAAAAGTATTTGATTAATTAGTAATTATATCACCCCTCTAAACTCTAGACATTTTGACCTTAGAAAACAGATGGCAGAAGAGGAGTACTTAAGAGTAGATAATAAAGTTAAGTAATTATCTCCTTCCTCTGCATTAACTGACTGGTGTTCCTTCCTTAGGTAGTGTGCTAGTACTCTCTCTTCTACCTCCAGGCTGGGTATAAAGCTTTTGGATTACTGCTCCTAAAGTCCCTACTGCTATTCTCTGCTTTTGAATCTTCTGAGAGGGGAGATAATTTGTGTCGGACAAGCATCGACATTGGCTTAACACTCTATTTATAACTTGCATGGAGTGCGTCAAGGTTTTGTGGTACTCGTTAACCTGGATTTGAAGTCGACGGGTCTTTCGTTTCTCTTGTTCAAACTTAGTATGTGTTGGAATGCAGCACTTCTCACAATGATATATTTCCAAGAAGCAAGAGTGAAAGACTTAATTTCCTTCTCCAAAGATGAACTCCTAATTATATAAACCATCAATCCTATTCTGCCTTGAAGTCAGACCTCCAGTCAGCCCTCTAGGCTGACTTCGTTTCTGCCTTGCTGCCTACAGAAATAACAATAGGCTTTCTTGTACAGATATCACCGTACCTATCAACAGTATGTTTAATGGAAAGTTCTTGTTTAGCAATATTAGCCTGGTACTGAAAGTCGTGAGCATCGGTGATATTGATATTTTTCGTTATAGGTGTTCGTGGGGGTTCGTTAAAGTCGACTATATCAATTGTAGGGGAAGGATCTTGCTAGAGAGGTATTAGCAATAAATCATATAGCTAAGATTAGGCATATCACTAACTAAATTCATATTGACTCAATAGCCAAGTGATAGTAGTGATGATTTAGAGTCTCTTTCTGTGCCTTGAAATTGACAGTACTGGCCTTTTATGTGTGAAATTAGATATATTACGGAAAGTTAGGTGACAAAGGTTAGATATGCCCAATAATCTAGACGTTATTTTTTTAATTTCATGTAGTAGCCCCTGGAACTGCCTTTGATTCCTTTTTACGTCGAGGGAACTTCTGAATGAAGCGACTTCTGAATAAGCGACTGCTGGTTGAGCGACTTCTGAATACGCAACTCCTGATTAAGCGACTCCTGGTTGAGCGACTCCTAATCAAGCGACTCCTGATTAAGCGACTCCTGATTACGCAACTCCTGATTACGCAACTCCTGATTACGCAACTCCTGATTAAGCAACTGTCTAAATAGCTAACTAAACAACCATCTAATTAGCGACCTTGGCAGCCTTCAATATTAGAATTTAAATAGAATTAACATTTTTATTCTCTCTATCTTTTCTGCGACTATTGCTACCTTGCTACACATGCTTCTTCCACCTCTCCATCCGCTGTCTCCTGCCTACCAGCGATTTATAACCCTTTCTACTTGCTTATCTACTCATGTATCACAAATGGATCCAGAACCTAGCATACATCTCCCTGATCAACCCGATAGCTCTATAGCACACGTAGCACCAACTTTCTCAGGCTTTCGCAAACTTCCACCTGAAATCCAGAATGAAATCTGGAAATCAGCTCTCCGGCCACGTCTTATTACTATAACCCTGAAACTAAACCAAGAGGATATAACTTGCGAGGTCAAGGTAGAAACACAGCAGGTAGAGCTCGTATATGTGTGTCAAGAGTCCCGTGCTGAGGTTTTGAAACATTATAAGCATGTAAGGTTTAATAGTGATAATGGGGCTACTACCTTTATCAATTAGTCCTGGGACACAGTTTTTCTGGATCTCCCTGATGGATCTGTGGACGTGGATAATACAATAACTTTCCTTGGGGAAACATTTCAATCGGTGCAAGCACTCGCAATTTAAACGAGAACCCATGTCTTTTGGGGCTTTCCGGAATTCTTGAGACAAGCTTGTCATCTCTAGAGTTTAATCTTTGTCAATGAACCAGAGAGAGACCCTCTCCCGCAAAATGTGAATGCTCACCTTTATTTGATAGATCTTGGGTCTTTGGGCTTTGTTCGAGGGTGTAATATGGATCCTTACAGCGAATACTGATTTTTCTAGGAGGATATTTGGATTACCCTTCTAGAATGCTACCAAGATAAACAGTTTGGCCTAAGGTACTAGGAGATGCCACAGAAAACTATTTCATGGGTGAAGGAGCTGAATAACATTGGGGAGAGATGCTGTTTGTTGCTCCCAGTCACGTGAAGAATTGCGTTTAGAAATTGTATTAGGGATAAGGGAGCGTGGGATATTAGCGGGCTGTACATATGTAGTGTTGTGTCAGCTGTTTGAACTGTTTTCTCTCCACTTCTCTTATATATAAATTATAGTCAATATGCTATGTATTACACTGGATATTTTCCTACTTGTCAAATTAATAAAGGAGCTTGGTTTGTTACAATAATAGAATAGTCTTTATAATTTGTGTTACTTTGATCTACTACTCTTGATTTGCAAAGCCTGCTTAGCTATTTACTTAGTTAAGCCAAATGCGGAAGCATTGAAAGGGGCTGTTGTCAACATTAATGCATCCAGCTAATATTAATTAGCATATGCTCTCTGCCTTGCATACTTGGACTGCTAAGATAGACACTCTATCCGGGGGTAATAAACGACATGTTCATACTATATAGTGTCGTTATATCGTTGGTCGAGTAATTAAGTCCAGTGCCTGGAAACAGTGAGTCTATTAATAGAAACTGTTGATAGGTACAGTGATATCTATTATATCAAGCCACTTAAGGAAATGTTAGTATGCCCGTCAGGCATGCCGAGACAGAAATCTTTTCAGTAAATAAATGTAGCAATAGCTATTGCAAAGTTGAGTATATATATACCTTTTGCTCTTGTAGAGTTAGTCAAGGAATTCAAATGTTTTATTCTTGCTTCTTGAAAATTTATCATTTCAACAGAAACCACGTCAAGAGATCTTTACATCCTGGTTCAGTCCAAGTAGTAAAGCTTATAGGGGCATAATTATCCTATTTAATTTAAAAGTTACCTTCTAACGTCTGTCCCTACGTCGAGAGACGCACCTGTAACAAAACCTACTATTGTACCGAAAGTAACAAAGGTAACTAAGTCTCGAAGGTTAGGATGCGGGAAGAGGTTCAGATGCGCTGGGTGTTTACTTAAAGGTAAACTCGTTACTTGAACTCAAGAAGACAAAACAAGATGTATTGAAAACTAAAGTAAGTTGAGCATAAAGCTTCTATCTAATAGCAGACGTGCCAGTTATATATAGAACCTTCATTCTCCTGGATCGCTAACATCGCCTGTTGATGTTGTCGACCCCTATTGCTAGCATTGCCTGTCGATGTAGTTGATGTAAATTATCATGTGACTGTAACTGAAAGAAATCCTTGGATTGGCTAGCTACTCTAGCCAATCCCCAAAACTTATAACTACTCAATAGTATCTTGTCCTGTCAGGGCGCTGCCTGGACTTACTTATCCTGTGCCGACACGTGATTTGTGACACTATCCCCTTCTTAGCCTAGCGTGTCCCTACGCTTAAGTACAACCTAAGAAATGTTGTCAGAAGGCCAGCGGCCTTCTCCTTCTTTTAACATAAGTCTTCCTACAACCAAATCCAAGCTCAAGAAATATCATATTAACGCTGTGTTATGCATTGAACGATCCAGAGACGAAATGATTTCCTGTACTCGTTGTGTAAATAGTTGGAAAGGTGGGAAAGAAGGGCGTCGTTGTGTCACTCTTCCTGGAGGAGACAAGTGTTTGTCTTACACCCTTCAAGGCAAGACTTGTGATGTGAGGGATAAGAATCAGGCCCTGTCTTCCTTTGACTGGGAGTCCCTTGACAAGCAAAGGAGGAGGCTTCGCGATGAGGAGGAGGAGGTGATTGCTAAGATCCTTTGTCTAAGGAAACAGCAGCGTCTCTTAGACAATCGTGAGCAGGAAATGCTCTGCTGTAGTCTTTCGTCCCTCGATGAACTAGACTGTGCTGAGAAGAGAGAGAAAGAGAAGGAAAAGGAAGAGAGAGACAAAAGAGATAGGGAGGTTGCTAGGCTAGCAGCCCTCTCTACTTCCGACTCTTCTGACCCTTCCCCTGACCTGGGTCTTGACCTAGCCTTCTTTGTGTCTTTTCCAGCAGACCACAAGATGTGAGTAACCCTGGGTTTCAGTGGTAGAACTCCTAAAGTTCCTTCAAGCACTAGTTAAGGTTGTTCTTTGGTTCCTAAGTGTTTTCTGAATATAGGTAATCTAACTATTTAATCAGGTACTTAACCTGTCCTCTGACAACCTTACAGTCAAGAATCCTTTTAACTTTATATTCTATATTAGGGTTAATAGGTTGAATTTCTGTGAGTGAGGCTAGTAGTGCTCCCAGTGGTGCTAGTTCAAGCAAGGATATATAGAATACTAGATAGATATTTATAGTTTTTGGTAGCGTGAGTTTATAATTTAAAGGTCCTTTGACATATTTGATTTTAAATAGCCTAAGTTTTTTATAGTCTAGTTTACTGCTTAGTCTTTTAGTATTAAGGTTTTTTCTGACTAAATATACTTTATCCCCCTCTTTTAACGTTAGCTCCTGACTACATTGCTTGTTGTAGTAGTATGTATTACGTTTTGCTATAAATTAAAGCTGCTCTACAAGCTTCTTGTGTAATTCTCTGAGTTTGTGGTCTTGTAATCCTGCCTTGTCATTATTAATAGTCCTTAGTAGAGGATCTCGATAAGTAACTAATTCATACTTATAGTTGGCGTAGAATAGTATAACAAGTGTGGTTTCTGTTGTTGAACTATTATAGGCAAACTATGCTAAGAGCAGAAGTTTAACCTAGTTGTCTTGTTTGTAGTTTACATAGTATCTTAAGTATGCTTTGATGACCTAGTTCATTTGTTCAGTTCCTCTATTTATCTAGGGGTGAAAAGCTGTTAATAGCTTTCTCTTTGTACCTAGCTGTTCTGTTAGAGCTATCTAGAATTTTGAGGTAAAGAGTTTATCTCTGTTAGAGATTATCTCTTCTAGTAGACTGTGTAGAGTAACTACTTCTTGCAGGAATACATAGGCTAGATGTTCTACTATACTTGCTTCTATATATAGCACAAGTATTATATACTTTATAAGTTGTTCAACAATAACTAGGATTAAGTTATACATGACTCCTGTCATTGGGTCCTTAGATTTTAGTAGCTTGACTATAAAATCCTATAATACAGATCTCTAAGGTATTTGTAGTAACAGAGTAGTGTCTATCTGTCTATAAGGTATATAGCAGGAAGCCTTGTTCCTGGTATAGGTATTACACTCTACTATTACTTCCTTAACTACTACTAATAAGTAGTCAACGTAGTAGTGTTACTTGATTTGCTAGAGAGTTTAGTAAACTCCCTGATAAGTATGTGCTAGAGTAGTATAGTATTCTTTGACAAATTCCTTTACAAAGGTTTTAGGGACACATAGCTTTCCATTTATGTACTGTTCTCTGTTATTTTAATTATTTGTTGCTCTATAAATGTTAATAAAGTCTTCTCTACTGTTAGGCAAGTTCTTGTCACGAATCACGTATATACGTGACTAGTGAAGACCAGGCGGCGTCCTGACAGGTTAAGCACTATTATATACTCTTATAGTATCTGAGAATTAGTTAGCATAGCTAAGCAATCCAGGGATTTCATTAGATAGAAGTCATGTGACCTTTGTTAATCATTGATGATCAACTGAGCAACACTGAGCTGAATTAGTATAATCAGGGTGATTATAATGATTATCAAGAATGAAGGTTCTATATATAACTAGCATGTCTGCTATTAGATAGGAGCTTTATGCTTAACTTCATTACTTAGTTTACAATACATTGTTTTGTCTTCTTAAGTTCAAGTAATAAGTTTACCTTTAAGTAAACACCTAGCGCATCTAAACCTCTTCCTGCATTCTAACCTTCGAGACTTAGTTACCTTTGTTACTTTTAGTACAAGAGTAGGTTTTGTTATACTTTAAGCATCTGCTTAGAAGTTTAGTCACTATGGCTTCAACTCCACCAAAACCAGCTGTTGCTAGTCCTAGTACTAGCCGAACAAACTTGTTGACTCTCTCTAGCAGCGCTAAGAGGACTCAACCCCAGGCCACCCCTGCTGTACTGTTACCGGACAACAAACCAGCACTAGTGGATCCCAACTACAACAACGCAAGCATGCCTGATGTACCTAAACCTTTTAAGGTTAAAGCACTTAAAACTATCTAAGTCAAACTCCCAGATATATATTATAGAAAGAGAAACAAACTTAAGTTATTCCTCCTCTAGATAGATATCTACTTTAACTTTAACACAGACAAATTCAGTAACAACTATAATTTATAATTAATCTTTGTAATCTCTTATCTAAGAGGAGCTGTATTAGATTAGGCCTAACTCTACCTCGAAGACTTCTTCACACACAAAGACAACAATAGATCAATAAGGGACACCTAAATAATGTTTAAATCCTTTAGAGGATTTAAAGTAGTAATCAAGAAGGTATTTAGAGATTTTGACACAATCTAAACAGCTGTACAAAAGCTTTTAGACTTAAAATAGACTAGATCTGCTATTACTTATACTAATGATTTCCAACGTTATAGAAACAAGTTAGAATAGGACGCCCTCGCTCTTATAGAACTCTTCTGTAGAGGATTGAAGGTATACCTCTGAGAAGAAATAGCGAAACAGAATATAGTCTTCACTACTATTAGCAGTATAATTAGTAGCGTTATCTAACTAGATAATCGTCTGTGGGAATTCAGGAAATCTACTCAAGGAAGTAGAAGTCGGGATAAGAACAGGAGCAGGAGCAAGTATAACAGCTAACAGAATAATAGTAAGGTAAACGTAGCCTAGAAGAAATCTTTCAAGGGAAAGAAGCTTTCCCAAGAAGAACGGAACCGCTGACACAAGCAGAATTTATGCTACTTATATAGCCAGTCAGACTATAGAGCAAACGAATGTAGCTCGAAGAAGTAAACTAACAAGGGAAAGCAGGTCAATGCTACTGTAACGAATTGCAAACTCACGGATCTAACAAGTGTGACTAGGTCTTCGTCGGTTTGGTTGCAGTAGGAAGTAAGGGTCGCTGGGTTGTTTACTTAAAGGTAAACTCGTTACTTGAACTCGAGATGTCAAAACAAGATGTATTGAATACTAAAGTAAAGAAGTTGAGCATGAAGCCCCTATCTAATAGCAGATGTGCTAGTCATATATAGAACCTTCATTCTCATGGAGCCTAGAAGGAGCCCCAGATCCCCAAGCTCCAATGCAAGCTCCTGCAAGCTCCAACGGTCATGTGACCGTATTACGTGATAACTATAGCATAGAAATCCTTGGATCGTTTAGCTAGCCTACCTGATCCCCTCAGGCTGTAGGTTCTTGTGGATGTGTTTGACCTGTCAGGGCGCTGCCTGGTCTTCACTGGTCCTGTGCTAACATGTGATTCGTGACACTATCCCCTTCTTAGCCTAGCGTGTCCCTACACTTAAGTACAACCTAAGAAATATTGTCAGAAGGCTATCGGCCTTTTCTCCTTTTATTATATCCTCTAAAGCATAGAAATATAAACAGCGCACCCTCCTTTTCAAAACCATTCAAGCATATAGTTCCAAAATTATGCCTTGTTCCAACTGTTGTCAGTATAACTAAAAATGCTTTGTTCTAAACAACAAGTCGCAGAAGTGCAGAGAGTGTGTTTGTCGAGGTGTTAGATGTGATGTCCTTTAGTTATCTAACAATAACCTTCAGAACATTTGTCTTAAAGAGGAGTGTCTAAAGTTTGAAAGAGATATAGCTTTTGAAGCAGCCATAGCTGGTTTAGCTTGTGTCCACGAGCTTGAGCAACGTCAACAAGAGTTGCGTGAGCGTGGAATTAACATAGTCTAGCAGAGACTGCAGACGCTTAACAAACTTAACACTGTCGAAGAGAAAGAGAGAGAGGAGAAAGAGGAGAGAGAACAGAGGGAGGAAGAAGTAGCTAGGCTAGCAGCTCTTCCTAACCCTGCCGCCTCTGACCCCGCCCTTGACCTAGGTCTTGACTCATCTTTTCTTTTGTCTTTCCTAGCTGACCACGAGATGTGGGCAAGTCTAGGTTTTGGTGGTGGAACTCCTAAAGTTCCTTCTAGTACTAGGTAAGGTTTCTTTTTGGTTCCTAAGTGTTTTCCAAATGTAGGTAATCTAACTACTTAATTAGGTACTTGACCTGTCCTCTGACAACCTTGTAGTCAAGAATCCTCTTGACTTTGTATTCTGTGTTAGGGTTGACAGGTTAGATTTCTGTGAGTAGGGCTAGTAGTGCCCCTGGTGGTACTAGTTCAAGCAAGGATATATAGAATACTAGATAGATATTCATAGTCTTTGGTAGCGTGAGTTTATAATTTAAAGGTTCTTTGACGTGTTTGATTTTAAACAGTCTAAGCTTCTTGTGGTCTAGTTTACTGCTTGGTCTTTTAGTGTCAATGTTTTTTCTGACTAAATAGACTTTATCCCCCTCTTTCAACGTTAGCTCCTGACTACGTCACTTGTTATAGTAGTGTGTGTTATGTTCTACCACAAACTGAAGTTGCTCTGTGAGTTTTTTGTGTAATTCTCTGAGTTTGTAGTCTTGTAATCCTGCTTTGTTGTTATCGACCGTACTCTGCAATAAGTCTTGATAAGCTACTAATTCATACTCATAGTTAGCGTAGAATGGTGTGACAAGCGTGGTTTCTGTTGTTGAACTATTATAGGCGAACTATGCTAGTAGCAGAAGTTTAACCTAGTTGTCTTGTTTGTAGTTCATATAACATCTCAAGTATGCTTTGATGACTTAGTTCATTTGTTTAGTTCCTCTATTTGTCTAGGGGTAAAAGGCTATTAACAGTTTTCTTTTTACACCTAGTCGCTCTGTGAGAGCTGTCTAAAATTTCAAGGTGAAGAGCTTGTCTCTGTCCGAGATTATTTCTTCTAGTAGACTATATAGAGCGACTACTTCCTGTAGGAACACATAGGCTAGGTGTTCTACTGTACTTGCTTCTATATATAGTACAAGAACTATATACTTCGTGAGTTGTTTAATAATGACTAAGATTGAGTCATATATAACTCCTGTCATTAGGTCTTTGGATTTTGGTAGCTTAACTATAAAATCCTATAATATAGATCTCTAAGGTATCTGTGGTATTAGAGTAGTGCTCATCTGTCTATAAGGTGTATAGCGAGAAGCCTTATTCCTGGTACAGGTATCACACTCTGCTATCACTTCCTTGACTACTGCTAATAGGTGTTCGACGCAGTAGTGTTACTTGATCTGCTAGAGGGTTCGACAAACTCTCTAGTAACTATGCACTAGAGCAGTATAGTATTCTTTGACAAATTCCTTTGTGTAGGATTTAGGAACATGTAGTTTACTGTTTGTGTACTGTCCTTTACTATTTTGTCCTTGCCTAGTTAGAGCTGGTTGCTCTTTCTCTTAGGCTTTCTATATCTTTTCTGTCCAGGAGTTGTTAGTTCCTGTTGTTGCTATCTTGTGTATAGCTAGAGCTAGGTCTCTATTTTCTAGAGTCTTTAAGATTGTAATCTTTTTGTACTCTTTATCCTCTTTATAGCCTGGCTTTCAGCTGAGAGCGTTGGCTCAAGGGTTAGCTGTTCTGCTAATATATTGGATTACAATGTTATAACTCTCTAAGATTCCTGCCCACCTTGTAAGTCTCCTATTCGAGAGTTCTTGCGTAGTAGTGAATGTTCTAAGGTTCTTGTGATCCAACAGTACAGTGACCTAGTGATTTATGTTCTAGAGATATATTCTCTAGTGTTTAAGTACTAGAACTATAGTAAGAAGTTCCTTATTGTATATCCTATAGTTCTACTGTGCTAGATCTATTTTCTTGGAAAAGTATACTACTAGCATAAGTTTACCTTCTTTTCCTGGTTAAAGATATACAGCACCTACTGCTATGTCTAAGGCGTTGGTCTTAACAGTGCTTGGTTTGCTAGCGTTGTAGCTTTAAAGAATTAGTTCTTCTGTGAATTGTTTCTTGATTTCCTGGAAAGCTCTCTCAGCTTCCTCTGTTCATTAGAAATCAATGCCTTTTCGAGTTAGGCTCGTTAGTAGACTAGCTAGCTTAGTGTAATCCCTAATAAATTGTTAGCAGAAGTTAGCGAATCCCAGAAATGACTGAACGTTCTTAACGTTTTGTGGCGTTAGCTAACTTTTGATGTCTTTAGTCTTTTCTGGATTGACTTCCACCTGTTCTAGAGTGATCAAACACTCTAGGAACGTTGTACGAGTTACTCTAAACTTGTATTTTGATAGCTTGAGGCAAGAGTCTACTGTTATAAGTCTCCTTAAGACTTCTTTGACATGCTCCTTATAGTCCTCTTCTTGTTCTAAGAATACTAGAATATTGTCTAGGTAATATATTACAGTTACTCCTAGAAGATCTTCTAGTATACTATTGTTCTGTCTTTGACATGTAGTAGGTGTGTTCGTTAGACTAAACGACATCACTGTGTACTTATAAAGACCTGATAGTAAGACAAATATAGTCTTCTATTTGTTACCTTCCTTAATCTAAATTAAGTTAAAAGCACTTCTCTAATCTAGTTTTGTGTATTGAACTGCCTAACCTATCCTGTCCTACAGGTATTAGCTAGTTAGCAATAAGTAAGTGTCCTTAACTGTTGTGTTATTAACTTCTTAGTAGTTAACATAAACTCTTCTGTTTAGATTATCCTTCTTGTATACTATAAGTATATTTGAACAGATAGGAGACTCTAACTTTTAGATGTGTTCTTTCTTGATTCCTTCCTTGATATACTTGTTTATTACTTACAAGTTACTCTATGTGTGTGGTTGAAGCCTTTGCTTTCTAAGGTTATGACTCTCTTTTAATTTTATTTCGTTGTTCTATGGTTGATGTTTCAGTAAGGTATATATGTCTTCTAGGTTATTAAATAATTTAGTAAATTCTCTATACTATACAGGTATTTCGTTATCAGCTGTCTTGCTGACCTGTAAAGGACCCTGGGCTAGGTGTCTAGGTAACTTGGAAAAGGTGGCACTAACCTTATTCTAGCCTTGTAGTCACAGCTACTTACAATTACATCAGCTGAAAGAAATCTCTTTTTCCTTCTAGTTAATGTTGGGATTGTGTTCCCTGATCTAAGGCATTCTAAGTATTGTGTCCTTCTTTCTAATATCTATGATATTGAATTATATATCTAAACAGTGTCCTTTGATTTATGTTTTTGTAGGTATAGTTCGTTAGTTAACAACACCTCCTTAGTATTCTACTTCTGTCTCATTAACTACTGTGAGTTTATATAGTGTTATTCCTTTAACTAGGACATTTAGCTTCTATATAGCTAAGGGGGAAATAAAGTTGCTCGTAGCTCTAGAATCAATTATGATTTAGAGTTTCTTTCCCCTGATTGTTATAGTTATATATAACTGACTTTCTCCTAAAGTTGTACAAGCTTCCTGTTACTTAATAGAAAAGATCTTGAACAGGAGCTCATCTAATTCTCCTAGTGTTCTGAAAACTACTTTCTCTTTGTTTGAGTAGACTACTTTATATACTTCTCCTACCTGATAATACTTATTAGAGTTAGTTTTAGGTAGTGTCACTAAAAACCTTGGCTCAAATCCAATGATTCTAAGAGGTTGTTCTAACTTCCAGGTGCTAGTTCTATTAACTAGCTAGATTACTATCTATTGTTCTTCTTCTTTAGGTTGTTGAGACCTGGGACCCTTAGAGTCTCAGCAGTAAATGTTGCCCTTGGGACACTATCTATACATAAGTTCTGATGTCTCTTTTCCTGAACAGAGATTTTGAAAGGTAATTCAACAGTTCTTAGCAAATACTACTTTATATTTATCTAGAGGTACTAGTTTGTCCCCTTGTAATGTATATAGGCTCTAGAAGTCAGGCTTGATTTCGTTGATTTATACTTAACAGTTTCCATCTATGTAGGTACTAATAAATGTCTCTTTTTCTCCTACTTCTAGGTCCTCGCTTAACACCTCCTAGTTGCCTATCTCTAATAAGCTAGACAATTCTAACAAGTACTCTATAGGAATAATTATTTTAGCTAGGTTAAAGCATGTTCTTTCTACAAATGTTGTTTATAGGATTATGCTAATGCTTGTTAAACCTATCAGGCCCTCTCCTAACTATTAGGTGACATATTTTAAATCAAACCTTAGGCATGTGCCTAGGCATGATTGTATAGTTTAAAAGGTCTGTTCAGGGTTCTATGGATCCTTCTACCTATACCCTTGTTCCTCTCTATACATTAATATCCAGGTGTCCCTAATGTCTACGCTAGTAGATTCCTGGACTAGTGCTGCCAGTTGTTGAAGTAGAAGGATTTCTACAGAGTCTGAACGTATACTATAGTATTCCTCTAGAATTAGATCATCTAATTCATCTGCTAATTCAATTTCTTTGATTTATATACTAATATACTCAGCTAATTCCTCCTCTGTGAGTGGCCTGCCTTCAAGCACTGCTACTTCCTTGCGGCTAGTAGCATTGACTTACTTCCCTTGATTGGGTTACTTCTTTGAGCTACATTTGCTTGCTCTATGGCTGGTTTTGCTACATAAGTAACATAAATTCTACTCGCGTTAGCAGTTCCTTTCTTCTTGGGAAAGTTTGCCTTACTTGCCTGCCTTTTTCTTTAGCCAGGTCCTGTTTGTAGTGTCTAGTTCTATAGAGTCCCTACAGCTCTTTCCTCCACGATTTACCTGATGTCTATAACTTCTCTTTCTTTTAAGCCTTCGTTTGTAGTTCTAATTGTCAATCTTGATTAAGTTGTTAATTAATTTGTTAAGTGAGGTTAGCAGGTCATCCCTTGCTAGTTTATCCTTAACGTTGTTCTTTAATTCTCTATAGAATTGTTCTTAGAGAGCTTTGTTGTTCTAGTTCAGTCGCACTATGTACTACTAGAAGTGCAAAGTATACTTAGCTACAGAGTTCTTTTGTTAGAGATTATATAATACCTAGATAGATTTCTTTTTTAAATCAACGTCTGCAAATGCTTGATTAAGTCCTTCTTTGAATCCCTTTACGTCCCAGAATAGTTTCTTAGTAACTTCTAACATAATCGTTAATACCTTTCCTTCAGGTGTTTTGTTCTTCTAGAAGTCTTCAAGATATAGTTCTATCTAGTTGTAGGCTGCTCCCTCAAGACAAGTAGCAAGCTATATGACTTAGTCGGTTTCTGTGATATGTGGAGGTCACGAGGTCATGAGGTCATGTGACTTTTCATCTGATCTAAGGAAGTCTTCATCTGCTATTATAAATCAATCAGGAATTGAGCAGTTCTAGTGGATGGAGTTTACGGAGTTAACAGAGTTGACGTAATATTAGGGCTTAGGAGCTTCTATAAAGCGAGACTTCTCCTGCACCTCTAAGGAGGGGCAGAGATTAGTTCTGTACTGAATTGAAAAGATTCAAATTGACTTATTGCCTACCATCCACCTCACAAGCTAATCTCTCTACACTCCAAGACTCAGAAGACCACCCGACGAAGACGTTGCTCAGACTACTCCTGAACAAGTTATACCTGACAATAGAGGAAGCTCTTCCAACTCCATCGGCGGACCATCACAGGACCCTTACAGGGACCTTTTAGCAACCCTAATTGATAACCCCCATGCGATCGAACTAGACCTAAGCAGAGTGGAACTCAACGCCCCTCAGACTCGAGAAAACCTCCTTTATGCAGAGGTCGAAGCTCTTCGAAGACAGCAAGAGAAGGTCAACCAAATCAATCAACGTATCCTTTAGTTGGAACAGGAGAAAAGCCTAATGCGAGATAATCTCTGATTCACTACTGCTACAACAACGTCATCTATCCGCGAATCAACACTGATACCTCAGGTTGAGAACTTAATGGATCTAGAGACAGATGAAGATATTATTCGACCTGAACCTCCCCAAAACGTCCTTAAGTGTGAATTAGACTAAGAGAAACTTCTCAAGGTCCAAACACCAGAAGTGTATCGTGGAAAGTCTCTCAAAGAGCATCGAACATTTGTGTCATCGTGGGAGGCGGTTTTTAGGTCCCAACCCTGGACATACAACAGACACTCCTCTAGGGTGAACACTGCTGTAACTACCCTTCGAGACGAACCTCACGAAACCTAGGAAGCTGCAATAAAGGAGGATCTACCAGCATGCAAAATTCACTGGGACAGTTTCAAGGCTTATCTAGCTAACATGATTCTAGTGCCTCAAACACGCTCTTAAGAAGCCTTTGAAGGACTTCGCAACCTCGAACAAGTAGACCAGGAAACAGTTCTAGAACTTTACAACAGAATGGTTGTTCTGGAATTAGACTAGGAGAAACGACCTAAGAGTGACTGTATCAAAACACTCAACGCTGTGCTTACTGATTATAAAACCTGCTAGACGCTTTTTGCAATCCTTTCTGGAAATGAAGCAAGTTCTATGCAGGAATGGCTTGAAAAGGCTCAGAAAGCAGAACATTCTGCCCATCCAAATAGGAGCAAAACCAAGGCAGGAGGATCAAAAGACACTTCTAGTTCAAAAGACCCCTATCCAAAGAACAACGGTTCATCTAGTTCTAAGGATTGTCGTCAGTCAAAAAGCTGTTTCCGAAAAAATGGAAAGAGTGATTCCGGTGGTATTTCAGGACCATTGAGGACTAACAATGGCTAGTGCAACAACTCCAACTCCAACGTTACCTGTTACACTTGCGGCCAATCTGGGCATGTTTTAGGAAGCTGTAAGTGTTAGAAGTACTCTAAATAGGCACAAAAGAATCCAGAAAAAGTAAAAACCCTAGACGAATCGAGAAACCTCTAGAGAATGGTCAACACTATTCAGCAAGAGGAACGTTCCAAAACAAAGTCTTCAAAGGAGTCGGGAAAAGAGAGGGCCAAGTCCTGAACGTCGAGGATTATGGCCTGAGTGAAGAAGGCGTATTAAGTCATATGTTAATACAAGTGACTCTGAATCAGCCCAAAACAGGTGTCTCGGCGACGTATACTGGCCTTAGAGATACAGGCTCTGATTACAACTTCCTCAACGATGACTGGGCCCAAAAGAAAGGTTTCGTGGCCTCAGCGAAATGTAATTAAGAGTTTGTTACATTTTATGGGAGTAGATTTAAAGTACTCCGAGCCTATGATCTACAGGTGCTTGTCACCGACGATCGTAGGGAAACATGATCTTTCAACCTCTGCTTCTACGGGTGTAAGAACCAAGGAATCTATACCCTTGTTTTTGGTTTAGAATTTTATGAATCAACTATCGCTCAGTATGCTGACTATGCTAGAAAACGATGGGCTTACGCTCTGGCGTGGCTAGACGACATAGAAATTCTCACCCCAAAGGAGTTTGAAGAGGAGTTAAACAAGGACCTGGACGCTTAGGCTCAGGTCTTGTTTATAAAGAAAGGAGAATGCAATTGTCTTAGACAATGAGCTTCATGTGTTTGCGAGGGGTATCAAGTCTCCACATACTTACAGAGTAATGTGGACGATCCCTCAGTAAATGGTCTAGTGTATTATGCTAATACTGTCCGGAAAGGATCCTTGGAAGTACCTGAATACCTACAGGAAAAGGGAATAGACTTTTCAGATGTCTTTGACTCTGATAAAGCTTTGGAACTTCCTAGCCTTGGAGGTGTTGAGTATGCTATTAATACAGAGGGTACTGTTCCTTATGGGCTCTTGTACAATTTGTCAGAGACCTAACTTGAAGCTTTGTGCTTGTATCTATAAGACGCTCTCCGAAAACGCTGGATTAGGCCCAGTACAAGTCCCGCAGGGGCGCCTATCCTTTTTGTTCCAAAAAAAGATAGAGGCCTGTGGCTTTGTGTTGATTATCGTGGTCTTAATAAAGTCACAATCAAAAATCGTTACCCTCTTCCTCTTATTGATGAGTCTCTTGATTAGTTAAGTGAAGCAGTTATCTTTACGAAACTGGATCTGAAAGATGCTTATCATTGTGTCAGAATTCATGAAGGCCATGAATGGAAGACAGCATTTAGGACCTGTTATAGGCATTTTGAGTATCTTGTGATGCCTTTTGGTCTGGCAAATGTGCTAGTAATATTTCAAGCATACATCAATACTGCCCTTAGCAGCCTCCTAGATGATTTCGTGGTTGTTTATTTGGATGACATCCTTATTTACTCACGAAAGGAAGAAGACTACTATGATCACGTTTGCCAGGTCCTTACTAGGCTACACAATAGTGATTTGTTCTGCAAACTTAGCAAATGTAAGTTTGACGTCAAGGAAGTCGAGTTTCTTGGCTTTATTGTTGGAACAAATAGTGTGAAAGCAGATCCTGAATAGATCTGCACTATTGTGGAATGGCCCTAGCCTACTTTGTTCTATGTAGTCTAAGTTTTTCTTGGGTTTGCAAATTTTTATTGTCAGTTTATTTATTGTTACTCTTTTGTAACCTTAGGCCTAACAGATCTCTTGAAAGGTATAGAACAGGGCTGCAAAACTGGCCCCTTTAATTGGACAGAGGCAGCTAAAGAAAGTTTTCAACTTTTAAAAACTGTATTCACAACAACACCTGTCCTAATCTATTTCAACCCTTCTAAGCAGATTTGTGTAGAAACTAATGTGTCTAAATTTGCTATTGCTAGAACTATTTCACAACAAGCAGATGCTACTGATGGTATAAAACAACATTGGCATCCTGTGGTGTTTTGGTCCTGGAAACTCACTAGTGCTAAACGAAACTACAGTACCTATGATAGGGAACTTCTTGCGATTGTTATAGCCTTCAAGCATTAGAGACATTATCTTGAAGGTGCTAGGTTTACAATCGAGGTCATAACTGACTATAATAACCTCTGGTACTTCATGGAAACAAAGTACTTGGAAAGCTGTCAGGCTCGCTGGGCAATGTATCTTGCGACATATGATTTTCAGATCATATATCGTAAAGGCACCTCAAACCCTGTGGACGGACCTAGCAGAAGGCTAGACTATAAGGATAGTTCTACTAATGTGACTTAGCTTCCAACCTTTTAGAATAAACTGAAGGGAGCTTTTACAACTGTAATTCTAGGTTCTTTTCTGGCCCTAGGAAAGTCCTCTCTTGAAACACAACCCTTGATGTTTGCTATATCTGCTATAGCACAAGAGCTTTTACCTTAAGGCGTGCATAAAGGCCTCCTTGAGGATTCCTCGAAAGAGAAGCAAGGTGTGGGGTACCACCTTGAAGGTTCCGCTGCTGTAGCTAGGGTGATGAGGATATCTATGTCCTAATCACTTGATGGAATCAAGAACTCAGTTGTCCCTTGAGTTTTTGAATTAGATGGTTGCAAACATTTAATTCCACGTTCATAGATATGTGCAGCTACTGAAAGAGCTACAGCACTGGCCTCTCTTTCTGAGCTACTCCTTGATATTGTCAAGATGACTCAGAAGAATGATTCAGAATGTAGAGATATTCTGAAAAAGAGGCTTGGCAAACGAGACACAAGTGGGGAACTAATTTGGACACACGATGAGAACCTTCTCTGGTTCTATTCAAGAGTTGTAGTGCCTGATGACCCTGCCTTACGAGCTTAAGTCATGAACCTTCATCATGACAACCCTTTAGCAGGACACTACAGAGTCGACAAGACTCTAGAGCTTTTAAAAAGATCCTAGTATTGGGAAAACATGGAAACTAATGTCTGTCTCTATTGTAGAGAATGTGATATTTGCCAGAGAGTCAAGGCTAAGAGGCATATGCTATATGGTCTATTAAGCAGTTTACCGTAGCCAAAAAGACCCTGGGGTGAGATCTCTATGGATTTTGTCACAGGCCTGCCACTGTGTAAAAACCTGGCAGGAGGTCCTGATTTTAATGCAATCCTTGTAGTTGTAGACTGGTACTCCAAAATAGCAAAGTATATTGCTTGTCACAAGACAGTTGACTCTCTGGAGCTTGCTAGTTTAATGTGGGACAATGTTTTCTCACTCTTTGGCACCCCTGATGGAATTGTTTTAGATCGTGGAACTGTGTTTACAAGCAATTTTTGGTCTGCTTTCTGCTTTCACATAGCGTGTAAGCAAAGGTTAAGCACTGCATTCTATCCGCAAACAGATGGTCAGACAGAGCAGCAGAACCAGGCTCTTGAACACTACCTTAGAGTATATTACAGCTGGCGAAAAGCTAACTGGTTTAAAAAGTTGACTTTCGCTGAATTTGTATATAATAACTCTAAACATCAGGTCTTGCAAGACACACCTTTTAAAGTGTGTTACGGTTACTAACCTCGACTTCCATGGAATCCTGAGGACAGGATTAAAGGGGAGGTACCAGCTGCTCGCAGGAGACTAGAGATTCTTTATGAAGAGTGGAATAAACTTCATGATCTCTGGCATTGTGCACAAAACAATCGGGAGTCTTATTTTAATAAACACTGATTGGATAGACACTTCTTTAAAGGAGATTGGGTTATGCTGTCAACAAAAAATCTCAGACTCAAAGCAGGAAAGCTTGAGCCAAAATTCATTAGACCTTTTAAGATCCTAGAATACATTAGCACGTCTGCGTACAAGCTAGACTTACCTAGCATATATGAACGGTTGCACCCAACGTTTCATGTTTCCCTCCTTGAAGAATACTTGACCAAGAAGGGTCAGGAACCTTACCTCTATGCCCCCGGAGAACTCCCGGAATTAGCAGAGGACGATGAGGAACAAGAATGGGAAGTTGAGGCTATTGTCGATCACAGACAAGAAGGCCGAGGCAAGAAACTTAAGTATTTGATTAAATGGAAATCCTGGCCAGATGATCACAATACCTAGTTACCTGCTTATCCTAACCTTGCAAATGCTAAGGAACTTCTTCAATCATACAACAAGAACTATAGTCTTTCACTTCAATCCTCCTCTCAACCACCTGCCAAGGTATTGAAAAGCTCAAACGCCTTATGACGAAGAAGGCGCCCTTCGAAGGAGAAGAGAAGACCTAGTAGACCGCGCAAGGTCTGTGACTTTAGTTAAGACGCTCTTCCTTGGATTTTTCTCCCATGTAGTTTACTAGGTTTACTGAGAATCAAAATACTAAAGTTCACAAGGAAAACAAGGCACAAAAAAACAGTTCATTTATGTAGCTTTACTACAGTTACACACTCTCTCTCTGACTCACAACTCTACATCTTCAAAAAGCAAAAATGCTAACTTCCAAGACTGTCAAGCTCTTGTGAAGAACTGCAACACTTCCGACAAGATCTGCTCATCCTTATTAGGAACGACATTGTGCTATGACTAGTCAGCGTGGAATTCCAGAACTTCTGAGAACTTACCACTGCTATAAAGACCTCTTGACAGGCTTGAACTTCTGTAGTCAATTTACAAACTGCAATAAGCATTGCATTGTCTGCAGCTAAAGCACCACTGGTCGACTGCCTACTTATCTCTGTAGAGATATTAGCGATGAGTCTAACACCTTTGGTGTAGACGTCTTTGTACTCCTTTCTTGTTATTAGCAAGGACCCTCTGATTATACAAAAGCAACACACCTCTAGAACCCTATCCCAGGCTTCCTCTGCATCTAACTCTTTGATGCGGTTGGAAGAGTTCTAGAGCCTCCAAGTATCCTTCCACTCATTGAAATTCCAATCACCACAAGGAGACATATCATCCTCATCTTGAATATAGTATTGATTTAGATGATCTTCAAGATATTTCTTGAAGATATTGACAGTGTCTTCCCAGGCCTGGCATGCCTCTGAAAGTGATCGTGGAATCTAGAATATCAGATGATTACTCATGAAATTCTAAAAGTAAAGAAGCTTACTAGCTCACACGATTCAGAGCCTTTAATACATCAGTCACAATTCTTTTTCCCTAGAGCAACTGTACACAAGACAAAGGGATCAATAAGGAGGTGCTTAAAGTATTTCAAACACTGACCAACAACAGGAAAGGACTCGGCGAGATCAGCTTTACGCTTGGAAGTGTTGTAAATAGAATAAGACATAATGAGGAATTTTGGGGTATAGAAAAGAGAAGGTCTTGCAAAAGGGAAGGACAGGTCTCTATATGTATCCTGAAAGATGCCGCGATCTTCCTGCATTTTACATGTAGCACGCTGTAGTTTCCCATCGACCTCTAGCTCCTCTTTGATGCCTCGGAAGTATCTGTATAAGGTTTTTATATAATTTATTCCCTTGCAACAAAACTGTTCAGAACACCCTGGTATTGCATATGCAAGGACACTAAACAGTGCCTTAATATGACTGCCACAAGAGAAAAGGACCAATCAACTCTCTTGGTTGCAATTGTTGTCTGCGCTTTCGCGAAATCAATAAATCGCCCGCCAATAGCTGTAGAGCAATTTTGTTTGCTACAGCAAACAGCAATGATGTTGTCTACTCACATGCTCTTCTGCAATACCCGCTGAATTACACCTTTGCGACGTTTTTACAAAAAACAGGCAAAATTGATCTTAAGGACAAGATCCTTGGAAGGGGGGATAGTTGTGATATGTGGAGGTCACGAGGTCATGAGGTCATGTGACTTTTCATCTGATCTAAGGAAGTCTTCATCTGCTATTATAAATCAATCAGGAATTAAGCAGTTCTAGTGGATGGAGTTTACGGAGTTAACAGAGTTGACGTAATATTAGGGCTTAGGAGCTTCTATAAAGCGAGACTTCTCCTGCACCTCTAAGGAGGGGCAGAGATTAGTTCTGTACTGAATTGAAAAGATTCAAATTGACTTATTGCCTACCATCCACCTCACAGTTTCGCTCGTGAATTACACTATATGAAAGTTTAAGTAGAGAGAAGCTTTTATGAAGAACTCCACAAGTTTCTCTAACAAACCATTAAATAGTTTTGGGATAGGTAGTTTCACTTCTTCTCAGAGAGTAGTAACAGTTAGTACTATTACAACAGCTAGTGTAGTAGCTGCTTTTAGCGCTACCTTCAGGGTAGAAGATGTAGCTAACATTGTAGCGGTTTACTTCTAAGCAGATGCTCAAAGTATAACGAATTACAAACTCACAGGTCTAACAAGTGTAACTAGGTCTTCGTTAGTTTAGTCACAGTAGGAAGTAAGGGTTGCTGGGTTGTTTACTCAAAGGTAAACTTGTTACTTAAACTTGAGATGTCAAAACAAGATGTATTAAATACTAAAGTAAAGAAGTTAAGCATAAAGCCTCTATCTAGTAGCAGACGTGCTAGTTATATATAGAACCTTCATTCTCATAGAGCCTAGAAGAAGCCCCAGATCCCCAAGCTCCAATGCAAGGTCCTGCAAGCTCCAACAGTCATGTGACTGTATCACGTGATAACTATAGCATGGAAATCCTTGGATCGTTTAGCTAGCCTAACCGATCGCCTCAGGCTGTAGGTTCTTGTAGATGTGTTTGACCTGTCAGAGCGCCGCCTGGTCTTCACTGGTCTCGTGCTAGCACGTGATTCGTGACAAGCTGCTAGCCTAGCTACTTCTTCCTCTCTTTGTTCTCTCTCCTCTTTCTCCTCTCTCTTTCTCTTCAACAGCGTCGAGTTCGTTGAGTGTTTGTAGTCCTTGCTAGACTATGTTAATCTCGCGCTCACACAACTCCTGTTAACGTTACTCGAGCTTGTGAATACAAGCTAAACCAGCTATAGCTACTTTAAAAGCTATATCTTTTTTAAACTTTAAACACTCCTCCTTAAGACAAATGTTCTAAAGGTTATTGTTAGATAACTAAAGAGTATTACACTAGACACCTTGACAGATATACTCTCTACACTTCTGTGACTTGTTGTTTAGAACAAAGCATTTTCAATTATACTAACAGTAGTTAGAACAAGGCATGATTTTGGAACTATATGCTTAGATTGTTTCAAAAAGAAGGATATACTATTTATATTTTTATGCTTTAGAGGACATAATAAAGGAAGAAAGACTAATAGCCTTCTAACGATATTTCTTAGGTTGTACTTAAGCATAAGGACACACTAGGCTAAGAAGGGGATAGTGTCACAAATTATATGCTAGTACGTGACCAGTAAAGACCAGGCAGCGCCCTGACAGGTCAAACACATCTGTAGAAACCTACAGCCTAAGAGAATTAGTTAGACTAGCTAAACAATCCAAGGATTTCTATGTTATAGTTATCACATAATACAGTTACATGACTATTAGAGCTTGCAGGAGCTTACATTAGAGCTTAAGGATCTAGGGCTCCTTCTAGGCTCTATGAGAATAAAGGTTCTATATATAACTAGCACGTCTACTATTAGATAGAAGCTTTATACTCAACTTACTTTAGTTTTCAATATATCTTGTTTTAACACCTTGAGTTTAAGTAACGAGTTTACCTTTAAGTAAATACTACAGCAACCCTTACTTCCTACTGCAACTAAACCGACAAAGCCCTAGTCACACTTGTTTAACCTGTGAGTTTGCAATTCGTTACATAGTACTAGCCTTCTTCCTGCCTTGTAGTTACAACTACATATAGTTATATTAACTAAAAGTAATACTACGTTTCTTTTAGTTAATATCTAGATTATACTCTTGAATCTAGAGTATACTAAATATTACTTCTTTGTTCCTTATCTCAACAACATTAAATTATGTATCTAAACAGTATTGTCACGAATCAGGTACTAGCACGTAATAAGTAAAGTCTAGGCAGCGTCCTAACAGGACAAATACTTAAACAAAGCCTTAGTAGTACAAGGGAATTGATTAGACCAGCTACTTAATTCATGAATCTTATTATATATAGTTATGTAATAAATCCTAGGATCTTAAGGATCCCAAGATCTAGACAAAGGATCTAGAGAATCTCTAGATCCACGAGAATAAAGGTTCTATATATAACTAGCACGTCTGCTATTAGTTAGAAACTTTATACTTAACTTCTTTACTTTAGTTTATAATATACATTGTTTTGTCTTCTTAAGTTTAAGTAACAAGTTTACCTTTAAGTAAACATCTAGTACATCTAAACCTCTTTCTGTATCTCAACCTTTGAGACTTAGTTACCTTTGTTACTTTTAGTACAAGAGTAGGTTTCGTTACAAGTATCTGTCAATAGTAGTCTTTGTAGAGATAGTTCACTAATTAATAACTCTGTTTTAGTAAGTAACGTTAGTTCTATTAACAACACTCAGAACATAGAGTAATGTTTTCTTGACTAGAATATTAAGCCTTCTAAGGGCTTCCAGAGATATAAAATTACCTGTTGCTCTAGAAATAATTATAATCTATAATTTCTTTCCTCTAATAGTTACAGTTACAAATAACTAGCTTTCTCTGAAAGTAGCATGTAGTTCTAGTCTAATATAGTAAATGTTAAACATTCTATTCTTAGCATTATCAAGCCAAGCTATAGCATTCTAAGTCTATAGGAAGAATATAACTTTTTCCTAATCTATATATACTACTTTATATATCTGTTAATATTCTACACCTGTCTAATAATCTAGTAGCGTTCTAGTGAACTGTTTGTTTAATGTCTAGTTAGATGTTAGTTGTAGTCAGTAACAAACCTACTTAGCTGTAAAAGAACCTAAGACCTAGGCAGCCTAAAGTTCTCCTTCTACTAGGTAGTAGAATTCTGTAGGTAGTAGTGTCTTATCGTGGTCTATTACATAGTTGTATTCTTTTTCTTCTCTAGAGATATGTCTAGAATCCTAGTGTTTAGAGTAAATATAACCTACTTGATTGTTATTAACAATGTATTGCTAGAGAGGGATAGAATTGTGTTCTATAGTAGTATATAGAGACTAGAAATATAGTCTTTTGTCTTTTATGTCTACCTATTAATTCTCTCTTTTATAGGTTCTAATAAAAACCTATATATCTCTGACTTAGAGTTCTCTATACTAATTATTCCTCTTAGATAACTCTAACAATTCAGAGGACTCTTCTTCTAATATGCTTACAGGTGATTTATAGGTGGCCTGTAATAGTAACTTGTGTTCACTCTTAGAGCAGGTGTTGTAGTATTGTTTAAGGATACAGTTATTCTCTTTGACCTAAGTTCTATACTCTCGTACTTCTAATTCCTTGTCAGAAAGCTCCTAATGTAACGAAACCTACTCTTGTACCAAAAGTAACAAAGGTAACTAAGTCTTGAAGGTTAGGATACAGGAAGAGGTTTAGATGTGCTAGGTGTTTACTTAAAGGTAAATGTAACGAAACTACCTAACAGGTCTAAACAAACGTAACTAGTCTCAAAGGTTGGTATGTAGTAAGAGGTAAGAAATGCGCGAAGTGTTTACTTGGTTTATTATCTTAGTTATTAAGTTATTACTTCTGACTCTTTTGATACAAGTAACAAGTTCACTTCTAAGTAAATACTTTATGTATTTCTTACCTCTTACTACATACTAACCTTTGAGACTAGTTACGTTTGTTTAGACCTGTTAGGTAGTTTCGTTACACTTTGAGCACCTACTTAGAAGTAAGACTGTGATTATGTTGTCCTTCTCTGGCTGTGAAAGAGACCGTACTCTAGTACCTATACTACCTCTAACACTAGCGATGGAGGGACCAAATGTCACTCTCAGAGAGGACATCAAGGTCCCTATGCCTAACAAATACAATAGGAACCTAGCAACGCTTAGAGAATTTCTCATGAAATCTTCTATGTACCTAGGGTTCCACGAGGACAAGTTTCTAAACAAATCCAACTAAGTCTGTTAGATAGTGACTCAACTTGTGGGAGACGCCTACAAGTAGATTAAGCTACACATTAAGGAATATTAGAAGAGACAACGTGCAGACAGTTTGCTAACTATAAAAATAAGTCTTGTGACTCAAGGATTATTTATCAACGTAAAAGGATTCAAAGTAGAACTACAGAGAGTGTTCAGAGATATCAACATTAAGAAGAAAGTAGTTAATAGGCTCTAACGCCTCACCTAGACAGGGTCTGCTGTAAAATACATATCAGAATTCTAACAATACTTAGCAAGAGTAGAATAGAACAACAGTGCTCTCATTGATTAATACTACTAAGGTCTCAAGGACATAGTAAAAGATAAGTTATTATACTCTAACCTGCCTACTGACTTAAAGAAGCTAGTAGACAGCTTAATTCAAATTGACAACCACATGTACAAGTAACGCCTAGAACAAAAAGAGAACTATAGCTACTTCAAAGAACACTATCCTAAGAAAAGTCACAACCAAGGGGATCTAATAGAACTTGATGTAACACATAAGTCTAGGACCAAAGAGAAAACAGGCAAGTAAGGCAAACTTTCCTAGAAAGAACAGAACCACTAACACAAGCAGAATTTATACTACTCATGTAGCTAGTCAGGCTATAGAGCAAACGAATGTAGCTCGAAGAAGTAAGCCAACAAGGGGAAACAAGTCAATACTACCTTCCAAAGGGAAATAGCATTACTGGAAACACAAGAGCTCTCTGATGAGGAATTAGAAGCACGTGGATATAGAACTTAGGTTAAAGTAGAAGATAATTCTATCCTTGAACAATACTACAACACTTACTCAGAGAACAAGCATGAGTTACTATTATAGGCCACTTATAAATCACCAGCCAGTACTTTAGAGGAAGAGTTCTCTGAGTTATTAGAATTGTCTAGCAGAAATAATTAGAGTAGAGAACCCTAGGTTAGGGATACATAGGTCTTTATTAGGACCTATAAGAGAGGGAATTGTTAGGTAGACATAAAGGGCAAAAGGCCAGACTTTTAGTCTCTATATGCTACTATAGAACATGATCCTATTCCTCTTCAACAGTATATTATCAATGATAATCAGGTAGGTTATATCTGCTTTAGACACAAAGGTTCTGGGCACATCTCTAGAGAAGAGAAAGAATATAATTATACTATAGACCGTGACAAGACGCCACTACCTATAGAATTCTACTACCTAGTAGAAGGGGAACTTTAGGCTGCACAGACCCTAGGTCCCTCTACAGCAGAATAAGTACGTCACTGACTATAACTAACATCTGACTAGACATTAAACAAACAGTTCACAGGAACACTACTAGACTATTAGACAGGAGTGGAATATTAACAGATATGTAAAGTAGCATACATAGACCAAGAAAAAGTTATATTCTTTCTATAGGCTTAGAATGCTATAGCCTAGCTTGACAATGCCAAAAACAAAATGTTTGACATTTACTATGTTAGACTAGAATTACACACTACTTTAGGAGAAAGTTAGTTTTATGTAACTACAACTATCAAGGGAAAGAAATTACAGGTTATAATTGATTCTAGAGTAACAAGTAATTTTATATCCCTAAAAGCCTACAGAAGGCTTAACATCCTAGTCAGGAAAACTTTACCCTATGTCTTGAGTGTTGTTAACAAGACTAATGTCGCTTACTAAAACAGAGTTATTGATTAGCAAACCATCTCTACGAAAACTACTATTCACAGACACTGTTCAGACATATAATTTAATGTCGTTGAGATAGGAAACAAGAAAGTAATACTTAGTATGCCCTGGATTCAAGAACACAATCTAGACATTAACTAGAAGAAACATAGCATTACTTTTAGTCAATGTAACTATATGTAGTTGTGACTGCAAGGCTAGAAGGAGGTTAGTACCACCTCTTCTAAAGTACTAGGACACCTAGCCTAGAGTCCTCCACAGGTTAGCCAGACTGCTGATAATGTAATACCTGTGTAGTATAAGGAATTTACAGAGTTGTTTAACAACTCAGAGGACATGTGTGCCCTCTCTAAACATCAACCATGGGATTATAAGATCAAATTAAGAGAGGGTTATAACCTCAAGAAGTAAAAGCTTTAGCCTTACAATTAGAGGAACTTGTAGCTTCTCGAGAAGTATATACAAGAAGGAATTCAGAAAGGACACATCTGAAAGTCAGACTTACTAGCTACTTCTAATATACTTATTACATTCAAGAAGGACGATGTGAATAGAAGAGTTTGTGTTAACTATAGAGACGTTAACAAAGCAACAGTTAAGGACACTTACTTATTGCTAGAAGGCTAGTACTTGTGGGACAAGTTAGGAAAGGCTAAGATATTCACTAAACTCAACTAGTGAAATGCCTTTAGCTTAATATAAATTAAGCAAGGAGACGAATAGAAGACAGCCTTTGTCTTACTATCAGGACTCTACAAGTATACAGTGATGCTGTTTAGTCTAACTAATATATCTACTACTTGTCAGAGACAGAACAATAAAATACTAGAGGACCTTCTAGGAACAACTGTTATCTGTTACCTAGACAATATCCTTATATTTTCAGAAAAATTAGAGGACTATAAGAGACATGTTAAGGAAGTCTTGTGACAACTTACAATAGTAGACTCTTGCCTTAAACTTTTGAAATACAAGTTCAGAGTAACTTGTACTATCTTTCTAGGGTATACTATCACTCCTGGACAAATAGAAGTAGACCCTGAGAAAGTTAGAGCAATTCTAGAATAGAAGTTACTAGAGAACGTCAAAGACGTCTAATCTTTCCAAGGATTCACTAACTTCTGTTAATAATTTATTAGAGACTATACTAGGATCTTGAAACCTATAATAAACCTTATAAAAAAGGATGTTTCTTTTGTGTAGGATAAGGTTGTCGAAGTAGTATTTCAAGCAATAAAAAAGAGGTTCGCTGAGAAACTAATCCTTAGGAACTATAACACTAACAAACCAAGTACTATAGAGACAGATGCTTCTGATACAGCAGTTACTACTATACATCTTTAACTAAATAACAAGGGGAAACTTATACCTGTGGCATACTTCTCTAAAACACTAGATTTAGCTCAGCAAAACTATAGCATCTATGAGAAAGAGCTTCTCGCTATAGTCTTAGCCTTAGAACATTAGAGGATCTACCTACAGGGTATAAAGTACTAGGTATTAATCCTCACTAATTATAAAAACCTTAAAACATTTACAACAACAAAAGAACTCAGCAACAGACGCCTTGTAAGGTGGTTACAAACCCTTGCTAGATTTAATATATTGATTTGTTATATTAAAGGAACTAATAATCCACAAGTAGACACCTTGAGCCGTCAACCTAGTTATAAAGGAAATAAAGAGTACAAAAAGATTGTAATCTTAAAGACTCTAGAAAATAGAGACCTAGCGCTAGCTATACACGAAATAGCAGTAATAGAAACTGACGACCCTTAGACAAAGAAAATCTAGGAAGCCTAGGAATTAGAGCAGCCAGCTCTAGCTAAGCAAGGACGAAATAACAAAGAACAGTACACTAACAGAAGGTTACGTGTTCCTAAATCCTACACAAAAGAATTTGTCAAAAAGTACTACATAGCCCTAGTACATAGTTACTAGAGAGTTCAACAAACCCTCTAGCAAGTCAAGCAACACTACTATGTTGATTGCCTATCAGTAGTAGTCAAGGAAGTAATAGTAGAGTGTAATACCTGTACTAGGAACAAGGCTTCCTGCTATACACCTTATAAACAGATAGGCACTACTTTAATACCACAGATACCTTGGAGATCTATATTATAGGATTTTATAGTCAAGCTACTAAAATCCAAAGACCTAATGACAGGAGTTATATATAACTCAATCCTAGTCATTGTTGAACAACTCACGAAATATATAGTACTTGTACTATATATAGAAGCAAGTACAGCAGAACATTTAGCCTATACATTCCTACGAGAAGTAGTTGCTCTATATAGTCTACTAGAAGAAATAATCTCTGACAGAGATAAACTCTTTACCTTGAAATTCTAGACAGCCCTTATAGAGCGTCTGGGTACGAAAAGAAAGCTGTTAACAGCTTTCCACCCTTAGACAAATAGAGGTACTAAACAAATAAATTAAGTTATTAAAGTATACTTGAGATGTTATGTGAACTATAAACAAGACAACTAGGTTGAACTTCTGCTACTAGTATAGTTTACTTATAATAGTTCAACAACAGAAACTATACTTGTTATACTATTCTATACTAACTATAGGTATGAATTAGTTGCTTATCAAGACCTATTATAGAGTACTGTCAATAATAACAAAGTAGGACTAAAAGACTATGAACTCAGGGAATTATACAAAAAGCTTGTAGAGTAACTTTAGTTTATAGCAGAACGTAACGCATACTACTACAACAAACAACGTAGTTAGGAGCTAATGTTAAAAGGGGGGGATAAAGTCTATTTAGTTAGAAAAAACATTGACACTAAAAGACTAAGTAGTAAACTAGACCACAAAAAACTTAGACTATTCAGAATCAAACGTGTCAAAGAACCTTTGAATTATAAACTTGTACTACTAAAAACTATAAACATCTATCTAGTATTCCACATATCCTTGCTCAAACCAGTACTACTGAGAGCACTACTAGCCCTACTCACAGAAATCTAACCTATTAACCTAAACACAGAATATAAAGTCAAGAGGATTCTTGACTATAAGGTTGTCAGAGAACAGGTCAAGTACCTGATTAAGTAGTTGGATTACCTACATTCAGAGAACACTTGAGAACTAAAGGGAAATCTCAACTAGTGCTAAGAGGAACTTTAGGAGTTCTACTACCAAAACCTAGACTTGTCTACATCTTGTAGTTAGCTAGGAAAGACAAAAGAAAAGATAAGTCAAGACCTAGGTCAAGGGCAGGATTAGAGACAGCAGGGTTAGAGAGGGCTGCTAGCCTAGCTGCTTCCTCCTCCCTCTGTTCTCTCTCCTCTTTCTCTTCTCTCTCTTTCTCTTTGACAGCGTTAAGCTTGTCAAGTGTCTACAGCCTCTAACAGACTATGTTAATTCCACGCTTATGTAACTCTTGTTGACGTTGCTCAAGCTCGCGGACACAAGCTAGACTAGCTATGGCTACTTTAAAAGCTATATCTCTTTTAAATTTTAGACACTCCTCTTTGAGACAAATGTTCTAAAGGTTATTGTTAGATGACTAGAGGGCGTTACATCTAACGCCTTAACAAACACACTCCCTATACTTCTACAACTTGTTGTTTAGGACAAAGCATTTTCGGTTATACTAACAACAGTTAGAATAAGGCATAATTTTGGAACTGTATGCTTAGATAGTTTCAAATAGGAGGGTGTGCTGTTTATATTTCTGTGCTTTAGAGGACATAATAAAGGAAGAAAAGGCCAGTGGCCTTCTGACAATATTTCTTAGGTTGTACTTAAGCGTAGGGACATGCTAGGCTAAGAAGGAAATAGTGTCACGAATCACGTGCTAGCACGGAACTAGTAAAGACCAGGCAGCGCTCTGACAGGTCAAACACATCTACAAAGAACCTACAGCCGGAGGAGATCAGTTAGACTAGCTAAACGATCTAAGGATTTCTATATTATAGTTATTACGTGATATAGTCACATAACTGTTGGAGCTTGCAGGAGCTTGCAGGAGCTTGCATTAGAGCTTGGGATCTAGGGCTTCTTCTGGGCTCTAGAAGAATAAAGGTTCTATATATAACTGGCACGTCTGCTATTAGATAGGAGCTTCGTGCTCAACTTAGTTTATTATCTTAGTTATTAAGTTATTACTTCTAACTCTTTTAATACAAGTAACAAGTTCACTTCTAAGTAAACACTTTGTGTATTTCTTACCTCTTACTATATACTAACCTTCGAGACTAGTTACGTTTGTTTAGACCTGTTAGGTAGTTTTGTTACAGTAAACTTGTTACTTAAACTTAAGAAGACAAAACTATGTATTGTAAACTAAGTAAAGAAGTTAAGTATAAAGCTTCTATCTAATAGCAGACGTGCTAGTTATATATAGAACCTTCATTCTCGTGGGTAGACTAGAGCACTAGTTACTTGAGTAGCTTGTCGCTCTAGGCGACCCAATATGTCACGTGATTTATACTGAATGAAATCCCTGGATCGCTTAGCTACTCTAGGCAACCTCTATTTGCTATAACTACTCAATAGTATCTTGTCCTGCCAGGGCGCCGCCTAGACTTACTTATCACGTGCTGACACGTGATTCGTGACACACCTAGCACATCTGAACATCTTACTACATCCCAACCTTCGAGACTTAGTTACCTTTGTTACTTTTGGTACAATAGTAGGTTTTGTTATACTTACCTGAAGTCAGAGCTATACAGAATACTAGGGAATCTTTAAAAGCAGCATTGCCAAGTATGTGAGGAGCACGGACGTAAAATAGCTGTTATTTCGGCTATGTACAAAGTAGTATTCTCGGTGAAATTATATAATAAAATCTGTGGCTGTGACGCTTGTAGCTGCGTATACCCTGCCAGGAAATTCCCGTGTGCCAACATCCTCTACTTTTTGCTCCCTGTGTGCCAGAAAAATTAATAGGTACTTTGACTTTACAGTAGGCTTTGATTACAGTGTCCTCTTGACACACTATCTTAAGTTTTATACTAGCTACACTTAGTCAACACTAGACTGATTCTGGGGTCCTAATACGTTCACGCTATGGCGTGAGCTATTAGATGACTAAGCACGCATTTTCACACCACACCCCACCAAAATAATCGTGCGTCGCATTTACATCCACCTACACTTTAATTCTCCGTCATTATGTTAGCCTCAGGTTGTAAGCCGCTGCTTTAACCTGACATGATTTAAGGCTGCAATGTATTCTTATACTTTGGAGGAGGCAGTTATTATTCTCCTACAATAGTACTACATCTTACAAAGTAATAAGTTGATTTAATTAATGAAATAGTTACTAGCAAAAGATTTACAGATTATGAGATTACTATAGAACGTGCTATTTCAAAGTTCTAATCTTTATTTTCAATACAGGGTTCTTAAGACTATACTATATTTAGTTTAGTGTAATACCTTACTTTGACATAATGTTATTACTTAGTAATATATGAGCGATCATACATTAGGCTGAAGGATTACATTTTGAAGTCAACTCTACTGTACTGTGTTACTAGTAGCAGCTAGGCGATGTACACCTAACTAAACGTGAAAGCTACGCTTGTCTGAATATCTACTTGTTTAAAGTTCTAAGTACAAGCTCTTTCGCTATGTCTCAGTACTGTTATTCTTTGCTTTCCCAAGAGGCTAATTATATTCAGTTGCTTTAGCTGATGCTACCTGCAATTGAGAGGGTAGAAAGGACTGAATTACATTGTCAGCTCTTTGAGTACTCTCTACAGGATACACACAGAAGGACTCATCTATACGAAGCTTTATCCTATACGTGGGGCGGAGAGGAGAAGCCTTATTCTATTACTGTCGAGGGACAGGAGTTAGATGTTACTGCAAACCTTCATTTAGTGCTATTGCGTCTTCGAGACTGCTCTTTAGAACGAGTTATATAGGTAGATGTAATCTACATTAACTAAGAAGATCTAGAGAAGCGGGGTCAACAGGTTTAGCTTATAGCAATAATCTACAGTAAAGTAAATCGTGTACTTGTTTGGCTTAGAGAGACGGTAGATGATATAGAGGGAGCACTTGAGAATATATAACTTACTACTCATAGGCAGTCTGCTGAGCGTTTAGTTGACAAGAGAATTAAAAGAGTAGTTACTAACCTGCTTAAACAGCAATGGTTCTAGTACATCTAGGTAAGAAAGTAAACGCTTAAGTAAACATGCTAGAAGACGTTAACATAATTTATTTAGGTCCTTTAAGAGATTGCTGCAGCACGACATATTGTGATAATATATGGTTCCACGGAGATTGACAGATATACCTTCTACTTAGGTCTAGAGTCAATCTGAATATCACAAAATTTACCTTATATAGCTATCCCTGGAATATATAGTCTCCCTTTAGTAACAAACCTAATCAAACAAGCTAGCCTTTGACCGAAATATAGAGAAAACTCGTTAGGGAGGTACTCCCTAGATATATGCTCTTTAGCTGAGCTAGTAGACATGTTCTATACTCGTCAAGCTACTAATTCACGTAATAAGGTATATGCTCTACTTGGTATAAGCTCTGATGATCTAGGTGGATCTCTACAGCCTAATTACAAAATTCCCTGGGAAGAACTATTCAACTAACTTGTTAAGTTTATTCTTAGTAAAGATATATCTATAGAGACTTCTAGGGAAAGGGCAGTAATCAAGAGTAGGGGCTACATTCTTGGTCAAGTGTCCTCAGTAATACAAGATAATAGGCAAAATGTAAGCTTTACTGCTTGCAACATAGCAGCTACTAACCAAGGCAAGATAATACAATGGACCCTTGAAGCGTTGGCGAAAACCATCTAGGAGCGAGATATTATCTGCCTTCTATATAGAGCTTCAAAACTATTAGTAATCAGGCTGTGTAAGGATTACTTTGATATTATTGTGATTACAGTAAATATTTTAAACGAGATTTGTAGTTTTAGAAAGCTAGAAAATCCCTAATCAGCAAGACATCTTCTGCGGGACTTCTGTCTTATCTGGGACTGGGAGCACACCCTGTCACAAGATCAAAAGGAGTATGAACTCTTAACAAGGACATACAATCAGGAGCTAGAGTATACAAAGGCAAAGATTAGATGTTGTTTAAGCAAAGTAATAAGAGTGTAGAATTATATAATGATATTAGATGACCTTGGAGAGCAAATAGAAGCAGACAGGAGAATTCTGGGAGCAAGAACTGATTATGAAAAGGCATTTAGATTAAAGATTGTTCCTAAGGCTATTAGGGAATATGGTCGGTCACTACTGTCATTCACTGCTGGTGAAGGACATGAAGATACAGTCAAGCTACTACTTAAGACAGGCCAGGTCGAAATCAACTTAAAAGATACCCATGGTTAGACGCTGCTGTCGCAGGCTGCTTGGAATGGGCACGAGGCAGTAGTGAAGCTGTTGCTTGAGACAGGCCAGGTCGAGGTGAACTCGAAGGACATGAATGGTTGGACGCCGCTATGGATGGCTGCTGGGAATGGGCACGAGGCAGTAGTGAAGCTGCTGCTTGAGACAGGCCAGGTCGAGGTCAACTCAAAGGACGAGCGTGGTCAAACGCCGCTATGGATGGCTGCTGGAAATGAGCATGAGGCAGTAGTGAAGCTGCTGCTTGAGACAGGCCAGGTCGAGGTCAACTCAAAGGACAAGCATGGTCAGACGCTGCTATCATGGGCTGCTATGAATGGGCACGAGGGGGTAGTGAAGTGTAACGAAACCTACTATTGTACCGAAAGTAACAAAGGTAACTAAGTCTCGAAGTTTGGGATGCAGGAAGAGGTTCAGATGCGCCAGGTGTTTACTCAAAGGTAAACTCGTTACTTAAACTCAAGAAGACAAAACAAGATATATTAAAAACTAAAGTAAGTTGAGCATGAAGCTCCTATCTAATGGCAGAAGTGCTAGTCATATATAGAACCTTCATTCTCATGGAGCCCAGAAGGAGCCCAAGATCCTCAAGCTCCAATAGTCATGTGACCGTGTCACGTGATAACTATAACATAGAGATCCTTGGATCGTTTAGCTAGTCTAACCGATCCCCCTTGGCTATAAGTCTTTGTGGATGTGTTTGACCTGTCAGGGCACCGCCTGGTCTTCACTGGTCACGTGTTGACACGTGATTCGTGACATGAAGCTGCTCCGGAAGGATGTTTCTTATTATTAATTTCATATATTAGTTATATTTTTCTAACTTTGATAAAGGGGAAAACAAAAGCTGTCGCCTAATAGTCTTTTGGCTATAGTCCGTCCACTTTTAGTAGGTGACACATTTGTGTAGCCGATGTCAACTCCTACTGTAGTTGTTGGTTTGACCAAGATAAGTCGTGATGCAAAAGTGGTATATTCATTCGTGCATGAGGCTCAAATGCGTACTACTCTGAAGCTATGAAATAGAGTTCGTGGGTCATGTGATACTCGACTGAATGGCGTGTTGTTATTCACTCTTGTTGAACCGTGGAAACCACTTATTTCATTATTTATACATGTATTTCATTACTTACACTGTTTCCGCATTGGGATGCTACTTCACTCTTTACCTCTTTTCCTACATATTTATTCTGGAGAACAGCTCCTTTTATAAATCAATCAATCTATACATGACCTTCTTGACCCCATACCTTGGAAATCCAACAACTCTCGTATCGGGACAATAATAATTGATGACTGCCTTGATTAACGTTAATCGAATCCTAGAAAGAACTGTCGTCAATTATCAAATCACGCCAGGCCAAAAGCGGGCGGTTAAAACCTCAGGCCACAGAGTGATGACAAAGATTACACTAACCGCAACCATTCTAGCGCTGACTATGTGTGGCGCATGTAAAGCTGAAGAGAGCATGTAAAGAGGACACTGTCACGAATCACGTGTCAGCACGTGATGAGTAAGTCCAGACGGCGTTCTGACAGGACAAGGTACTATTGAGTAGTTATAGGTTAGGAGGATTGGCTAGAGTAGCTAGCCGATCCAAGGATTTCCTTTAGTCACTATCACGTGACATAATGCAGGTCGACTTCTCGCCTGGTCGACAATTCGACATTCGACAAAGTCGCGAGGCGACATTGTCGACATTTCAGAAATAAAGGTTCTATATATGACTAGCACGTCTGCCATTAGATAGGAGCTTTGTACTCAACTTAGTTTATCATCTTAGTTATTAAGTTATTACTTCCGACTCTTTTGATACAAGTAACGAGTTCACTTCCAAGTAAACACTTCACGCGTTCATACTTCTTACTGCATACCAACCTTCGAGACTAGTCACGTTTGTTTAGACCTGTTAGGTAGTTTTGTTACACTTTGAGCACCTGCTTAGAAGTTCAGTCGCTATGGCTCTAACTCCACCAAAGCCTGCCACAGCTAGTCCCAACACTAGCCGAACCAACTTGTCGACCCCCTCCAGCAGTGCTAAGAGGACTCAACCCCGGGCCACCCCCGCTGCACCACTACCAGACGACGAACCAGCACTAGTGGACCCCAACTACAACAACGCCAGCATGCCTGATGCACCTGAACCGTTCAAGGTTGAAGTACTCGAGACTATCTGAGTCAAACTCCCAGATATGTACCATGGAAAGAGAAACAAACTTGAGTCATTTCTCCTCTAGATAGACATCTACTTTAACTTCAACACAGATAAGTTCACTAATAACTACAACTCACAATTAATCTTTGCAATCTCCTATCTAAGAGGAGCTACATTAGACTAGGCCCAACCCTACCTCGAGGACTTCTTCGCGCACGAAGACGACGATAGATTAATGGGAGACACCTAGATAATGTTTAAATCCTTTAGGGGATTTAAAGTAGCAATCAGGAAGGTATTTGGAGATTTTGACGCAATCTAAACAGCTGTATAAAAGCTTTTGGACCTGAAACAGACAGGATCAGCTATCAGTTACGCCAATGATTTCCAACAGTATAGAAACAAGTCTAGATGGGACGCCCTCGCTCTTATAGAACTCTTCTGTAGGAGATTAAAGGTACACCTCCGAGAAGAAATAGTAAAACAGAACATGGTTTTCACTAACATCAGCAGCATAATTAGCAGCGTTATCTAATTAGATAACCGTCTGTGGGAATTCAGAAAATCCGTTCAAGGGAGTAGAAGTCAGGATAAGAACAGGAGCAAGAGCAAGTGTAATAGCTAGTAGAATGATAGCGAAGTAAACGCTGCCCAGAAGAAATCTTTCAAAGGAAAGAAACTTTCCCAAGAAGAACGGAACCGCTGACGCAAGCAGAATTTATGCTACTCATGTAGCTAGTCAGGCTATAGAGCAAACGAATGTAGCTCGAAGAAGCAAGCTGACAAGGGAAAACAAGTCAATGCCACCTTCCAGAGGGAAATAGCATTACTAGAAACACGAGAGCTCTCTGATGAAGAATTAGAAGCACGTAGATATAGAACTTAGGTTAAAGAAGAGGATGATTCTATCCTTGAACAATACTACAACACTTGCTCAGAGAACGAGCACGAGTTACTATTACAGGCCACTTACGAATCACCAGCCAGTACTTCAGAGGAAGAGTCCTCTGAGTTGTTAGAATCGTCCAGCGGAAATGATTAGAGCGGAGAACCCTAGGTTGGGGATACATAGGTCTTTATTGGGACCTATGAGAGAGGAAATCGTTGGGTAGATATAAAGGGCGAAAGGCCAGACTTTTGGTCCCCACATGCTACTATAGGACATGGTCCTATTCCTCTCCAACAGTACATTATCAATGATAATTAGGCGGGTTATATCTGCTTTAGACACGAGGGTTCTAGACACATCTCTAGGGAAGAGAAGGAATATGATTATGCTATAAATCGTGACAAGACGCCACCGCCTAAGGAATTCTACTACCCAGTAGAAGGAGAACTTTAGGCTGCTCAGACCCTGGGTCCCTCTACAACAGAATGGGTACGTCACTAACCACGACCGACATCTGACTAGACATTAGACAAGCAGTTCACAGGAACACTACTAGATCATCAGATAGGAGTGGAATATCAACAGATATGTGAAGTAGTATATATAGATCAAGAAAAGGTTATATTCTTTCCATGGGCTTAGAATACTATGGCCTGGCTTGACAATGCTGAAAATAATATGTTCAACATTTACTATATTAGACTAGAACTGTACACTACTTTAGGAGAAAGTTAATTTTATGTAATTGCAACTATCAGGGGAAAGAAATTATAGGTCATGATTGATTCCAGAGCAACAAGCAATTTTATATCCCTGAAAGCCTACAAAAGGCTTAACATCCCAGTCAAGAAAACTTCACCCTACGTCTTAAGTGTTGTTGACAGGACTAATGTCGCTTACCAAAACAGAGTTATTGACCAGCGAACTATCCCTACAAAGACTACCATCGACAGACACTGTTTAGACACATAATTTGATGTTGTTGAGATAGGGAACAAGGAAGCAATACTTGGTATGCCCTGGATTCGAGAACACAATCTAGACATTAACTAGAAGAAACGTAGCATTACTTTCAGCTGATGTAACTGTACGCAGTTGTGACTGCAAGGCCAGAAGGAGGTTAGCGCCACCTCTTCCAAAGCGCTAGGACACCTAGCCCAGGGTCCTCCACAGGTCAGCCGGACTGCTGATAATACAATACCTGTGTAGTATAAGGAATTTACAGAGTTGTTTGATAACCCAGAGGACATGTGTGCCCTCCCCAAACATCAACCATGGGATCATGAGATCAAGTTAAAAGAGGGTCATAACCTCAAGAAGTAGAAGCTTCGACCTCATAATTAGAGGAACTTGTAGCTTCTTGAGAAGTATGTGTAGGAAGGAATTCAGAAAGGACACATCTGAAAATCAGATTCGCCAGCTACTTCTAATATGCTTATTGCATTTAAGAAGGACGATCTAAATAGAAGAGTTTGTGTTGACTACAGAGACGTTAACAAGGCAACAGTTAAGGACACTTACTCATTGCCAGAAGGTTAGTACTTGCAGGACAAGTTAGGAAAGGCCAGGATATTTACCAAACTCGACCAGCGAAATGCCTTTAGCTTAATACAGATTAAGCAAGGGGACAAATAGAAGACAGCCTTTGTCTTGCCATCGGGCCTCTACGAGTACACAGTAATGCCGTTTAGTCTAACCAACGCACCTGCTACTTGTCAGAGACAAAACAACAAAATACTTGAGGATCTTCTAGGAATAACTGTCATCTGTTACCTAGATAATATCCTTGTGTTTTTGGAAAGATTAGAGGACTATGAGAAACATGTTAAGGAAGTCCTGCAATAGCTTGCAACAGTGGACTCTTGTCTTAAACTTTCGAAATATAAGTTTAGAGTAACTTGTACTATCTTTCTAGGGTACACTATTACTCCTGGACAAATAGAAGTGGACCCTGAGAAAGTTAGAGCAATTCTAGAATAGAAGTCACTAGAGAACGTTAAGGACGTCCAATCCTTCCAGGGATTTGCTAACTTCTGTCAACAATTTATTAGAGACTATGCTAGGATCTCAAAACCTATGACAAACCTCATAAAAAAGGATGTTCCTTTTGTATGAGACAAGGTTGTCAAAGTAGTATTTCAAGTAATAAAAAAGAGGTTTGCTAAGAAACCAATCCTCAGGAACTATAATGCTAACAAACCAAGCACTGTGGAGACAGATGCTTCTGATACAGCAGTTGCTGCTATACATCTTCAACTAAATGACAAGGGGAAACTTATGCCTGTGACATACTTCTCCAAAACACTAGACTCAGCTTAGCAAAACTATAGTATCTATGAGAAAGAGCTTCTTGCTATAGTCTTGGCTTTAGAACATTAGAGGATCTACCTACAGGGTGCAAAGCACTAGGTATTAATCCTCACTAATCATGAAAACCTTAAAACATTCACGACAACAAAAGAACTCAGCAACAGACGCCTTACAAGGTAGTCACAAACCCTTGCTGGATTTGATATATTGATTCATTATGTCAAAGGAACTAATAATCCACGAGTGGACACTTTAAGCCGTTAACCTGGTTACAAAGGAAATAAAGAGTACAAAAAGATTGTAATCTTGAAGACTCTAGAAAATAGAGACCTAGCGCTAGCTATACACGAGATAGCAGCAATAGGAACTAACGACCCTTGGACAAAGAAAATCTAGGAAGCCTAGGAATTAGAGTAGCTAGCTCTAGCCAAGCAAGGACGAAATAACAAAGAACGGTACACTAACAGAAGGTTACATGTCTCTAAATCCTATGCTAAAGAATTTGTCAAAGAGTACTATGTAGCTCTAGTACATAGTCACCAGGGAGTTCAACAAACCCTCTAGCGAGTCAAGCAACACTACTATGTTGATCGCCTATTAGCAGTAGTCAAGGAAGTGATAGCAGAGTGTGATACCTGTACTAGGAACAAGGCTTCCCACTATACACCTTATGGACAGATGGGTACCACTCTAATACCACAGATACCTTAGAGATCTATATCATAGGATTTTATAGTTAAGCTACTAAAATCCAAAGACCCAATGACAGAAGTCATATATGACTCAATCCTAGTCATTGTTGAACAACTCACGAAGTACATAGTACTTGTACTATATATAGAAGCAAGTACAGCAGAACACTTAGCCTATGCATTCCTTCGGGAAGTAGTCACTCTACATAGTCTACCGGAAGAGATAGTCTCTGACAGAGACAAACTCTTTACATTGAAATTCTGGACAGCCCTTATAGAGCGTCTGGGTGCAAAGAGAAAGTTATCAACAGCCTTTTACCCCTAGACAAATAGAGGTACTAAACAAATGAATCAAGTTATCAAGGCATACTTGAGATGTTATGTGAACTATAAACAAGACAACTAGGTTAAACTTCTACTGCTAGCACAGTTCGCCTATAATAGCTCAACAACAGAAACCACGCTTGTCACACCATTCTACACCAACTATAAGTATGAATTAGTTGCTTATCAGGACCCATTGCAGAGCACTGTCGATAATGACAAAGCAGGACTAAAAGACTATGAACTCAGGGAATTACACAAGAAGCTTGTAGAGCAACTTCAGTTTGTGGCAGAACGTAATACACACTACTACAACAAACGACGTAGTCAGGAGCTAACGTTAAAAGGGGGGGATAAAGTCTATTTGGTCAGAAAAAACATTAACACTAAAAGACTAAGTAGTAAACTAGACCACAAAAAGCTTGGACCGTTCAAAATCAAACGCATCAAAGGACCTTTGAATTATAAACTCGCGCTACCAAAGACTATGAATATCCATCCAGTATTCCATATATCCTTGCTCGAACTAGCACTACTAGGGGTACTACTAGCCCCACTCACAGAAATCCAACCTGTCAACCCAAATGCAGAATATAAAGTCGAGAGAATTCTTGACTGTAAGGTTGTCAGAGGACAGGTCAAGTACCTGATTAAGTAGTTAGATTACCTACATTCAGAGAACACTTGGGAACTAAAGGGAAATCTCAACTAGTGCCAGGGGGAACTTTAGGAGTTCTACCACTGAAACCTAGGGTTGCCCACATCTTGTGGTCAGCTGGAAAAGACACAAAGAAGGCTGGGTCAAGACCTAGGTCAAGGGCGGGATCAGATGGGTTAGGAGTAGAGAGGGCTGCTAGCCTGGCAGCCTCTTCCTCTCTTCTGTCTTTCGCCTCCTGTTCCTCCTTTTCTTTCCTTTCCAACTCTTTAGCAGCATCTAACTCATCAAGTGAGTTGAGACTAGCCACTATTATTCTCTGCTCTTTAGCATCGAGGAATTCTTCCTCCTTACTAATTCAGAGAACCTTGGCGATGGCCTTCTGCTGGGCCCGCAGGGCTTCGTCCCGGGCAGACCGCAGCTTCTGTCGCTTCGCCTCCAAAGACTCCTAGTCTAGGACTAAAGGCATTCGATTGACTTGTTGAACATCACAAGTCTTTCCTTGACAAGTACACTCAGCACAGCGTGAGTGTTTTTGGTTGTGAGGCGCGACACAGGATCAACCACTCTTTTTATATCTAGAACAAGGAGCTATGTTTCTGCGACCAGTCTTTTCAATAGCGTTACTAAGAAGTCTGCTACTTCAGTCGTTCAGTCATTCAGGTGGCATAATGAAAAGAAGAGAAGGCCGTTAGCCTTCTAACAATATTTCTTAGGTCGTACTTAAGCGTAGGGACACGCTAGGCTAAGAAGGGGATAGTGTCACAAATCACATGTTAGCACATGATGAGTAAGTCCAGACAGCGTTTTGACAGGATAAGGTACTATTGAGTAGTTATAGGTTAGGAGGATTGGCTAGAGTAGCTAGCCGATCCAAGGATTTCCTTTAGTCACTATCACGTAACATAATACAGGTCGACTTCTCGCCTGGTCAACAATTCGACATTCAACAAAGTCGCGAGGCAACATTGTCGACATTTCAGAAATAAAGGTTCTATATATGACTAGCACGTCTGCTATTAGATAGGAGCTTCGTGCTCAACTTAGTTTATTATCTTAGTTATTAAGTTATTACTTCTAACTCTTTTAATACAAGTAACGAGTTCACTTCCAAGTGAACACTTCGCGCGTTTATACTTCTTACTGCATACCAACCTTCGAGACTAGTCACGTTTGTTTAGACCTGTTAGGTAGTTTTGTTACAGACACTGCAATCGAAGCCTACTGTATGTATCTCAAACTTTGTACACACGTAGACCCACTCGGTGATTGAAACTAATCTGCAAATAGCTTAGCTCTGGAAACGATACGTCATTGATCACATAACGGTCGCTTAGTAAGCGTAGAAGGACGTTTCCATCTACAGCAGAAGTTTCTAGAATATTCCAAGTTGTGCTAGTATCTACTTTAAGAATAGTATATTAGGAACAGCTTCCCCAGACCTCTCTTTATCAAAGGTATTAAATAAATATAATATAATTACAAAGCAGAGAGAGACAAAGACTATCCAAAGTATTTCTTCATAGATTACTTTTGACTTTTTTCAAGTTGAAGAATAGAAATACCCCCTGACGAGTGTCCTATAACAATTGTTTCATTCCACACAGCTACAGATACTAGACGAAAATCTGGAGGAAGCCAAAGAATGTTTTCCTTGTCCTTCATTACCCTACCCCCTATTAGTCAGGCTTTTTTCGCAGAAAAAAGTTTCCCGCGCGCGCCCTGCGCGGCCGTGCGCCGCTGACTCAGCAGGGCTCCGGTGAAAAAAGTTTCGGTGAAAAAAGAGTTTTCTGCGAGAGCGCCCTACGCAACTGTACCCCTCTCTGTCCTCAAGAGTGTCCTACCTCCCCCCTTCACTATGCCTGCCAAGCTTGCCTACAACCCTGTGCACCAGTTGGTGGTGTGCAAGCGCTGTAGGACTAGTGTTGTCCCCGGCCGTGGCAGCGTTGTGCGACACCTGCGCGCAGAGCTGCACCGCCTCCGGGGCCAGGTATTGAAAGCCCACCTAGCCTACGCGGACACACTCACCTTGAGGACCCTAGAGGAGCTACAGAGTAGCAAGCCTGCGAACGGGGGGGCTCTGCTAGAGCACCTGGAAGTGTACGACAGCTACTCCTGTCTGCTTTGCGACACAGGCACCACCTTCCTTACTATTCACCTGCCTTGAATGTAGCATCACATGGCTAGCCACAAGAGAAAGGCCAAGGAACACAAGTCAGCGCTGCTGTGGCAAGAGTGCTAGCTGTAGACATACTTTACTGCCAAAGGCTAGATCGACTACTTTGCAGTAGCTGGAAGAGCGGGGGCGGGAGAGAGAAGCGGGGCAGGAGAAGCTAGAGGAGCAGAGGCAGCAGGCGTCTTGGGCTTGACCACGGCTGAGCAGACCCTCTTCAGCAGTCTGAAGCAGGACACGGGAGCAGTTAAGAAGGACCTGGCCACTGCTGCTAGCAAGGTGGAGGAGGCAGAGAGCGAGCGGGCGGAGCAGGTGCCCTGGCTGGAGCGGACCGGCTTCCCTACTCACCTAGCTGGCTTACAGCATACTGAGATCAAGAGCTCTTACCAGCTCCCATCTAAGAAGCAAGCAGCAGCTGAGGAGCAGGAGCTTGGTCACATCTTGGCTGTTACAGAAGCCTGGCTAAGAGAGGCCTACAAGGCCTGTAGCTACTCCTGCCTAGAGCGGAAGATGACTCAACAGCGGGCTAATATCCTCAACAAGTTCTACACAGGGGTGTCTGGCAAGGCTGAGGGGTTCAGGTACAGAGTAAATGCTTCTACGTTAACTGAGTACTTGCGAGTCTGGCAGCAGCTGCTAGTCTACTTCTATTGTGTTGTATATAGAGAGGGGTACTTTACCTCTTGCAGCGAGAGGGACGTAGAAGAAGAAGCAGGAGAAGCGAGGGAAGCAGAGGCGGAGGAAGCAGAAGCAGAAGCAGAAGCAGAAGAAGCAGAAGAAGTAGAAGCAGAAGAAGCAGAAGCAGAAGAAGCAGAAGAAGTAGAGAAAGAGGAGGACCAAGGGCACCTATTACCACAAGAGGTAATCTAGCCTACAGATCAGCAGGTAAAGGCAATGAAGGAGGTTATTACTGCGCTTAGTATTCCACTAGCTGAGGATGAAGACTAGACAACTTTAAAGCAAGCTATTCGCCGGCTAAGCCTGACCTTGATCTGCTAGCTTGTGGGAGGCACCCCCTTTGAGTCACCTGTTCTTAGCTTTGCTGCTATGCTTAGCTGAGAGGTCTAGGGAGCCAAGGGGAAGTGGCAGGAGCCAGGCAATTTCAACTACTACCTCTCTGCTCTTACCTGGACAGCCCAGCTAGTTATCTTTGACTATGCCTGCTTTTTTCACCAAGAGGACGACAGGCAAGTCTCTAAACTACTCTGTAAAATCTGTCAGGGGTATTTCCAGCAGTTAGCCGAGACCCCCTTCGGCTATATTCTACAGTGGCGGCTGTACCTTTTCAAGGTGTCTCAAGGAGCTCTCGCTAAGCACCAGGCCCGGTGGTCCCTAGACGGCCAGAGGGTAGTCTACCGTGGAGTAG